>CAJPEV010005904.1:0-12497 GCA_905338385.1 Darwinula stevensoni
CTTCGGCCGCTCTTATTTTTTTGCAACGCTTACGAATGCATTAAACTCCTATATTTTCGGGAGATGCAACTTTGAAAAGGACTCAATCAGACGGATTCAATGAAACCTTACTCAAGTACGAGTATATCAGCCATATGTATATTTAAAAAAACCAAAACTAATTAATCACCATGCTGTCGTTTGCTACCCGTTAGTGTGATTCTGCACATAAGAATAATAAAAATAAATACAAATTAAGTCGGTTCTTCATCACTGGTCTCAAATACTATGCAGATTTCGCTCAGTGACTTTGCTGGCATTTAAATTTCGGGAGTAGCACGTTGCCGGTCGTCACAACGAGAAGATAGCTCCATGTTATTGATTAAGTTTTTTTTAAATAAGGTCAGAATGTATTACGTCGACCGAACCATAGGCAGCGTTATTGCAATGAAGCGTGCTTTAGCATGCAATACTTCATATCTGACAAGACTTTACTGTTTACATCACGCTTTACTGCAATACTACTGCCCTTGGTACGGTTTGCGCGAATAATAGTGCAACTAAGTATATAGGGATGTACTCAATAATGTTGATTATTATTATATTTTAAGTAGTTTTTGAGAATAAATGTAAGGCAGTCTCTCCCGATTTTTCGGATTATTCTTAGGACTTCCTTTTAATAAAGATATTTCTCATCTCTAACTGTCTACTTCCTTTTGAATGCGTTTACGAACAACAAAATATATTTGAGAATGGTATCGTTGAATTCTTTTTGAACATTTTTTAACGGAGTATAGGTTTATTCTAATATTAAAACCGATTGGTTTTTTTTAAAAATCAAGTTTAACATATTGACAAACGTGGGAAAAAAAACTAACAACAGAACATTTGAACTTTGATGACCTGTAACTCAATGTTAGGATTGACAGATTTGTGTCTATTGACAGCTTCGATCAAGATCTATCAATTGACAAATGTTTTGGTTTGTCACGCGGGGGGGCGGTTTTTGGCATCCTCTTTTGTTCCACGATTAAGTATATAAGTTTAAGGCCAGATTTTCAGACCGAGATCCAGCCATATGAAGAAGTCTGCCGGACTTCGACCTGTACGTCTGTTGAGTCACTTTGAAGTCTGAGCGAGACCACTGCGGTATGCCTGTTTTTTTGCAAACGAATGCAAAGCAGTTCAATGAAAGAATTAGATCACAGGCTGGGGAGTGCTAAACAATCTCTAGAATCACATGGAAGAAAATAATGGAAGGAATACAACCAAAAAAATGCAAGTTAATTTTAAGTGCTGAACCTCAAAACAGGAAAACCGAATCGTTAAGGAGCGATAAACGTCACATTTTCCAGATTCGTGGTCCCATCATCTCTAGTTCGTAGCCTGGTTTTCTCGTCATGGTTGCTGCTCTCTCCCTCTCATTGGGTAATAAGACAGCATCAGTGGTCATCAACTGGATCAGGCGTCCTATGATAGGGTCTGCTAACTGAGCAGCCCTCCAAATAGGTGCTGCTTCATCATCTGTAAAATCAATGGCACTGAGGAGAGGGATATCACCATCCTCTACTGGGGGTTCTTCTATAGGGACCCTAGACAGTCCATCAGCATTTGCATTAGATTTTCCTGACCGATACCGAATGTCATAGTCATATTCCTCAAGTTCTAATGCCCACCTCGCGAACTGAGGCTTTAGTTCTTTGGCACCCCGCAAAAACACAAGTGGGTGGTGGTCCGTACGCAAATTAATTTTACGACCTAGCACGTATGCTCGAAACTCATGGAGAGCCCAGCGTACAGCTAGAGCCTCACGCATGATGACAGAATAATTCCTTTCACTCTTACTCAACTTCCTGCTGGCATNCATGGAGAGCCCAGCGTACAGCAAGAGCTTC
Organism: Darwinula stevensoni; assembly: GCA_905338385.1. Lineage (NCBI taxonomy): Eukaryota > Metazoa > Arthropoda > Ostracoda > Podocopida > Darwinulidae > Darwinula > Darwinula stevensoni. The sequence continues at coordinate 1,875 of CAJPEV010005904.1, forward strand.
ACGCATGATGACAGAATAATTCCTTTCACTCTTACTCAACTTCCTGCTGGCATAAGCAACAACCCGAGTGCGTCCATCAATAACCTGGGAAATTAGGATGCATCTGTCTCTACAATGAAAGGGAGATCAAAATGAGGAAAGGCTATAATAGGGGGTGAAATCAGTTTTGTTTTAAGAATCTCAAAAGCTCGATGAGCTTCTTCTGTCCATTGGAGCAATCCCTGTGACCTACTGCAAGGCTTTAGGATATCATACAAGGGAGCTGCCAGTGAAGCAAAATCCTTCACAAACCTTCTATAGTATGAAGCAAGGCCCAGAAAACTCCTGAGTTCTTTCTCAGACTTTGGCAGTGGAAACTCATTCACAGCTTTACTCTTACATTGGTTTGTAGGCGGCTCCGACGTGAATTGACATTAACGACTCACGAACGGACCACCAGCGTGTCCGAGGTTACAATGACTCCGTTGGCTCCTCGATTTGTAACACAGTGCATTTATTGCGATAACCAGTATTGGGTGAGACCAATAGGAGTAGGGATTAGAATAGGGATAGTTGGAACCGTGTTGGAATCTATTGGGTCAGGCGATTGATGGACAAGGCATACAAAAGGATCAATACCTGAATGGATGTTAGTGAGCGACTTCCAGCACTCAAACCCGACCCGATCAGGGTCAACACATGTCCCGCGTCTTTACGACAGTCCTCAACTGTCCTCACGATACCACACACTCTCGACTCTCGTCCCGACAACTGCGCTGCTGCTACTCTCTACACACCACTCTCTGAGCGCGCGGGACTTATGTTACATCATATCGAGCATGCGTATCGTCCAACATGACGATTTAAGCATCCTTACTAAGAGTACCTCCTACATTTCCCCCCATGCCAAGCTCCTTACCAGGGGTACAGCCGGGTTAGGACTTCAAGGAACAATGTGCCTAATGGGTATTTTTCTTAGTACTTCCGCTAGACATTATCTGTACGTGGACATGAAACGAACATTCGCGATGTGGTAGGTTATAGGGGCACATCGCAACATGTATACAATAATGACATCCTTCAGGACAAATGGAGTTTAAATATACATTTTGAGGGTTCTTTGCACGCTGTGGACGCACTGCACTTCCAACGCTCGCAACATCGAGACTTCGAAGAAAGTCAGGTTCTTCAGATTGAGAACTTCAGAGAAACGGCGACCCAGAAGAGTATTCCCCATTTGGCTCCTTCTCGCCACGGGTTTGAATAGATGACGTCGCTGCTCCAACTCGACTGCTGTACCATTTCCTCATCGCCTCATAGTAAGGAATTTGGATCCACGGTCATCGTCTGCCCTTAGATCATTCATCAGCAACGCAGTTCAATTCTGCATACAAAGAGCACTTCAGCTCCCTTTCGTAATGATCTAAATATTTTCACTAGTGCTTTTCATCTGATCACCCAGGTTGGACATGACACCGCAAACTGTGCCGTTATGTAAACCTTAATTCATCAAAGAAAGCGAGAACCCTTTTTGGTTTGAACAGACATGTTGTTACTATATCGCACGCCTCTACTGTCTCCTTGACTTTTGTTTACTATGAACTGTTCAATCGTAAATAGCAAATATGTGCCATCGTGTCGAACCTGTCTCCTCTCTTGGGCAACAATATGTTCACAATAAACTCATGAATGCATTTCCACCAACCAAGGGATACATTGCTGTGATGTCGCGGATACATGATAACGCATAAGAAGTATCCACCAACATACGTGGACAGACACGGTCAACTTGTTGTCATTCTTTAGCCCACAGGTCCGAAGGCGAGGGCGCAGTGATGCATTCCAGACGGAAGCATGGTATTTTATGTCAAGGCTTTCACATCTGTGTAGGATTGAACTTTATCATTCCGTCATGGAAGAACAGGAGGGTGGAAAAGTTTTCACGCTGTCTTTTTGTCCTTGTTCGTCATGAGTCGCTTTTCGTTGAAGGGAAAGCGAAATTGGCCTATTGGAAACATTCCAACCTGTCTGACCATGGGTGTAAAGGAGGATGCAAACCAGTTCCTGTTGTCAATCTTTGGCCATTATATCCGGAAAATAGAAATTGTAATACGTTCTCAGTCGTTCGTATTCATTTCACATTGATTTTGTACAAGCGGCAAAAAAAATTGTAATTTCAATCACGATTTTCCTATTGCATTGCTCCTCCACCACAAAATCGTTCAAAGCGACATGCGAGGCTGAGAAAGGAAAAATGAAGAAAACGTGAAGATGAGGTGGTGATCGTTGGCGAGACGGAGTCTGGAATTGGAGAAATCCGCCGTCAGGGAAGAAACTAGTGTCGGTCGCCATACCGCGACTCCAAGACGCACGTCTCGGCGAAGTCCCGGGTCTTGTACGGTGACGACCCTGGAGACACTCCTGCATGTACTCAGAAAAGGGAGGCGAGTATATCATGAAACAAGAGATTAAAAGAGAAGTCAATATAGGGCAAGCGTGGTTGTGCGATATGGTGGACGGATGATTTCGAGTCCGTGCAGTGACGAATTCTCTTCTTTTTCTGAATAATTTGTTTGTTCGATTTTCGGCTTTGGGAGTTGTTTCTTTAGTTCCGTAATAACTTGCTCGCGCTACAACATGAATCATGCTATACGGTTCCCTGTCCGTTATGGTTTTGAGAAACCTAACTGCGCCAGGGGACAGGCGCTTCCACGGTAGAGGGAATTTCGGCGATTTGAATTGATGGTAGTCCAGAGCCTCTCTGTGGCAACTGGACGGCATAATCGGTATGGACAGTGGTTGTTTTGCCATTCTTCCGTGGCCTCCGTGTTTTATACACAACATAAGTCAGGCCCGATAGAAGAAATAATAAGAAGAACACGACAAGCGTGAGGATATAAGAACGGTGTACGTAATAATGGTCCGAGGCCCGCGTAAATACGTCCGTTCCCTCTTGTTGTTGCTCTTGAAATTGTTTTATCAGAGCTGCTATCGATTGGTCCGCCACTTTCGCATCGAACCAATTTTGTCTGGCTAGCGCCATATCCTTCTGAATGCGTCCGTGCCGAGTTTGAAAAGTGAGGAAACCTCATCGAATCTGGTCCTCATCCTCTACGGTTGTGAGGCTGAGAATGGGGATTACTATTGCGGAGACGGCTGCAATCCTTTTTGTTGTCCCGATTGGGTCTGCCAGGTTCGCTCGTAATTGGAACGAGGGGTGATGCAAAGTGCATCCTTCTAAGAGGGCAAGTATTCCGTGTGCGGCTATTTGAACGTTTACGTGGGGGACGCTGGGGACACCATATGTCCACTTCCTGTGGTTCGACACCTGAGACAGCCCAAACGTTGTTCTGGAGGGGAACTACCCAGGGTGGGGGCAGAGGCGTCACCTTGGAAGGGCACGCGCCCTCAGCACGCTCATCACTCCGCCACAATAACGTAAGGCATGCTTCATTTCTCTTCTCCTGAAACACCGGTTGTGAGATTTTACAAATCCATCGATCGGTCGATGACAGGCAACGAGCTGCATCATTCGTATGAAGAATGATTTCAGATCCCATATCCGGTTTGACGGCAAAAAGGCTGATATCCGCTGTATCTACATAAGTCCCAACATTTGATTCTGGGATCGCTCGGGGTAGGGGGACCGGTTTAAACGTTGTGAACGACGTTTGATAGGTGAGTGGGATTCGAAGTATCACTGTCAGGGCCCCTTCGGTGCGTGCAATCTGTGCTATCGGGAGGGTGAAATAGGCATCGAGCCCTTGTGAAAGAATTAACGCAAGCCTTTGAAGGGGTGGTAATTGAGGTTCAATTTTCTTTAGGAGATCGCGCATGTCTGACATGGTCAGGAGTGATTCAGAAACTCTGTGCAATTTGCCCATTTCATATATTCGGGCGTACCGTTCGGCATCCAGGTGGGCGAGGTTCAATGCCTCTCTTATCATTGAAAGGTAGTGCATCGCATTCGTTGAGACATGTGTCTGTAGGGAGTAATTTTGAATTGCAGTGATTTGGGTTTCCATGACGGTCAGGTCCGTTTCATGCTCTCGGAGAATTTCAAGGGCATGGTTCAATGCCTTCGTTTGTTTCGTGGAAGCAGTCTGGGACATATTCAATATTGTCAGGGTCAGATTTTGTAGGTGTTGAATATCTGATTCTCTCTTTTCCGATTCTTCTACTTTTCACCTTAAGTCTTGAACTTGTTCTTCAGTCGCCACTCCAAATAAGAACTTTGCAACATCTCCCACTGCATAAGACCTCGTTTCTCTCGGGAAAGCGGCTGCATTAAAGACAAAGCCGTTTGGATTCGGTGCGCTGTGACATTCACATATTGAATTTCCATTGACAAAGGGAGCGCAAAGTTGTTTTTGAGGGATCTAACGAGTTTTCTTAGTCTTTCCAGACTTTGGGTAATTTGCTTGACGCGTACCACTGTCTCATTAATCGGAAATATCGTGACAATTCTCCAAGTTCCGGAAATCATGACTAATTCCTTGTCTGGGACAAAAACCATCCCCGAACTCGGCTTCGTGGCCTGAAAGCTAACTGGACTCTCTTCTTCCTTGGTTTTCCCCACCAAAATCAACCACATCATACTTTTAAAAATATGAAACTTCATGACTTACGAGTTTCCTTCGCGGTCGCAAGTTGCACTCGCACAGTCCCAGGGTTCTCCTTCCCTCACTACGCACACAAGAGATAATGGAGTAAGAAGTGATTCCCGGTTCGCCTGATTCCAGAGTGACCATGGTGGGTTGCGTCCCTGGCGCCGGGCTGCACTTCTCCATGCGCCTCGCATCGCGGGGTATTGAGTGCCCTCTAGCGGCCTCCTCCGAAGCGAGGCTTCGCATTCCCCAACCATGGGAATGATGTTTGCGGGCGAGACCGCCCCCTTTTCCTTTCAAGACCAGAGTGCTTCGAAGAGCACTGCGATTAGGGGTCTGGTATAATCAATCATGCCCGCAAGGACGGGTCTTAGGGGATCTCTTGATCCTCGTATCCGTGTGGAATGGGCTCCCTCCTCGCAAAGACCTAAACTAATGGCTTTTCATTCCTTAATTACTTTCCCTAATGGATTGAGTCTCTAATATCGAACGATATATGCATCATCCATCTTCTCCCATCTATGCCTCTCTTATGTACTATGTCAAGAGCACTCGGTGCTGTAACCGGTATGGCGATGAATCTGGTGCTTCAATTTATCTTCCTTTCCTCAGCGCTATATTCCTAACGATCGTCGTGATCGTTATCCTTTAGAAGCACTTCCTCTAATACCAGCCGTTTCCTTCGTCCCACACCTCTTCTATATTTGCAAATTCCCAGCCCGCCTCGTAGGCGTCCCGGTCTGCGAAGCATTCAGGCGCCAATGTAATTGCCCTTATGTTTTGTGGCGCCTGGTCTCTGGAACGGATGGGGTAGCGATGTGTTCCCGATTGTACGGTCGATGGCGCACCGGCTTCCGTTTGTGGGTGAAGCGGTGTGCTTTCAGATTGGCCTCTCGCTCTCTGTGCCGAACCTCGTCGTGAAAAGACGTTAGATAATCTCCTTCCCACTTGTTGCAACCCCCTTAAGGGTCGATTGTGGCGCTGGGGCGTCTCCTGATGTAGCACATTCGCGTGACCCTCTTCGCTCGCTGTCACTGGGTCCGGTGTCGCTTCGGTCGGTCCCTCTCGTGTGTGGTGTACTCGAGTTGGCATTTCTGGGCCCCTTTCTATGTATCGCGTCCTTGATCGAAGAACTCTAGTTGGCATCTCAGATTCCCGCTCCATCGCGGACCTCATAAGCCGTCTGCGAATGGGCGTTTCAGTGGGTGCCATCGTATCGGTAGCCGGTGGTATCGGTGGGATACCTCCCCCGAATGGTAGCGGTATCGAGAAAGGGAACGCCTCATGACTGAAATTGGAGAGGTCAAGCGTTGCTGTTCTCGGGTGCCACATTTGCATTCCACGTGAGGGCCCCGTTTCCTTCATCTCGCTTCCTGGGCGTTCTGTCGTCCTTTTCTCCGGTCTAGAATAAAGATCCTGTGGTCTCACGTAGGGGACAGCTTTATTGATGTGGATCTTTCGAGTGCCAAATCCCGATCCTATGTCCTCTACCTCTAGATTGGCCGGAGGGTATTTCCGAATGATTCGATATGGGCCGACGTACTTTGGAAGAAACTTCGCCGTTTGTCCAGGCTTGGGAGGTTTATCATTTTTAATCAAAACCCAATCTCAAGTTTCAAACGTAGATTCTTCGACATTATTTCTTTCATTATAATATTGCTGTCTTTGTTCCGCATGATGTTGCAGCTGCTCCCTCGCGTGCTCATAAGCCTTTTTAAAATCATCCTGCATTCGTTCTGTCCAAGATAAGTTTTCTTTATATCTTGGTGAAGACGGCGCCAACAACATTTCCTCAGGTAGGCGCATCTCTCTTCCATACAGGAGATAAAATGGAGTTTGACTAGTACTCCTGTGCAATGTCGATCGATAGGCCATGAGGACCATGGGGAGATATCTCTCCCACTCGTCTTGTTTTTCGTGGATAAATTTGGCTAATGATTCTTTTAACGTGCGGTGGACACGTTCTACTGTCCCGTTTGACTGTGGGGTGTATGCACTCGTATAAATTCTTTTCACATGGCATAAAGAGCATAATTCCCGGAAAATCTCAGACGTGAAATTTGCCCCGAGGTCAGTTGTCAGGAATTTTGGGGTTCCATGCCTCGCAATAAAGTGCAAGAAGGTTGAGGCAGCAGTGGATGCCGTCTGGTCGGGCATCGGGAGTGCCTCGTAGTAACGAGTCAGATGGCCGATCACGGATAGGAGATAGCGGTTCCCCTTCTGTGATTCGGGTAGGGGTCCAACCACATCCACGGAAATGGCCTCAAAGGGTTCTTTTGAGACTGCTGTCAGTGTTAGTGGAACAGGGCGATGGTGCGGATGGAATCGCATTTGCTGACACGCATGGCATTGCCGTATGTACTGTTCCACGTCCGTTTGCATACCTGGCCAATACACATGGCTTTTCATTTTCTGATAGGTCTTGTCCGCGCCAAAATGTCCTGCCCACGGGGTCGCATGAAACGTCCTAATGACCTTTGTTCTCAGCGTTTTTGGGATGACGGCCCGATGACAGGTCCGGGTCTCGTGCCCAAGGTACACCTGAGCTTCTTGGTAAAGTACCTTGTTCGGCCCAATGAAATACTGTGGCCTATTTCGCTCTGGTATCCACGAGGACCCAGCGTTAGCCTCTCGAATCCGAGGATACCGTTGGAGATCTACATCCATCTCTTGTTCCTCAACTAGGATGGCTTCATCCAAGATAGGGTTGTATTCTACAGTTCCTTCGGATATCTCGTCACGCTGAATCCCTGCCACTATCTCGGGAGCTCCATCAGCTGAAGGGCAATTTCGGCTAAGGGCGTCGGCATGTGGAAGGGCGGTCCCTGAGGTATAATCGACTGAATAATCATAGGCTGCTAGCGCCAAACTCCACCTCTGTAGTCTTGCCGACCGGCAGAGATGATTCCCTTCAAGGATGTATTTAAGGGGGCGATGGTCGGTCCGGATCCAGAAGTGTTTTGCTTGTAAAAATGTATGGAAGACCTTAATTCCGAAAAGAACGGCTAACCCTTCCTTCTCTGTCACCGTGTAATTGACTTCTGCGGGAAGCAGTTGGCGTGAAGCATAAGCGATAGGGTGTTCGGCTTTCCCGTCTGGATCGTCGAACACCTGAGACAAGATGACACCAAGCGCGAAAGCGCTTGCGTCAGTGGTAAGGATGAATTCCTTTTCTGTGTCGGGTGACTTCAATACCGGGGGTGAAATCAGAGCTTCCTTCAAAGTCTGAAACGATGACTCTGCTTCGTCGGTCCAAAGAAACGGTTGCTGCTTCTTTAGGAGTTGCGTCAAACCTCTGGCCTTCCCTGCAAAATCTGGGACGTGTCTCCTGAAGAAGCTCGCAAGTCCGCAAAATTGGCGAACAGCTTTTTGATTCGTCGACCTTGGGTATTGCTGCACGGCCGCGAGTTTTTTCGGGTCCGGGCGAATCCCGTCTGAGGAGATTTTGTGTCCTAAGTACTCGCAAGTTGTCTGAAAGAAGCTACACTTCTTGGGATTCAGCTTCAGATTTACTCTCGCTAATTAATCAAATACCCGCCGCAAAAGCTCATAGTGTTCATCTATCTGTTTGGACAACACAAGGATGTCATCCAGGTAGCACAAGACTCCCGGTATCCCTCGTAACATCCCTCCATCACCATACAGAAGAATGCCAGGGCCGTTTTTATTCCAAAGGGCATGACATTGAACTCGTAAAGTCCAAATGTGGTGCAAAAGGCAGTTTTACGGCGGTCTTCCTCTCGAATCACCAATTGGTGGTATCCTGACTTCAGATCCAGGGTACTGAAGTAATTCGCTCCCCCCAACTTTGACAGGGCCTCGATCATAATCGGTAATGGCATTTCCATGTTTATTAACTTCTTATTGAGAGCTCGATAGTTGATGCAGAAACGTTTTGTGCCATCCTTCTTTGGTGCGAGTACCACAGGGGCGGCATAGTCGCTCCTGGACTCCCTAATTATTTCTCTTTGGAGCATCTCCTCCACTCCATCTCGAATGATTTTTTCCTCTTCCTCTGAGACTCTATAGGGTTTTTGTGCCACGGGCTTGGAATCCGTCAGCTCCATCTCGAATTCCACGATGTTGCATTGCCCAATAGGGTCTCCCTCCGCTGCGAAAATGGCGCGGTTCTCGTTGAGAAAGGCTCGTAAACTGGATTGCATATCGACTGGAGTTCCTTTCATATCCCAAATTATCTCAGCGGAATAGGGTGGCGGACGTAACGGCACCATCGGGAATGTAAGATAATGTGGGTCCAGCGGGGCGGTCGGATCGTCCTCCGGAGGGGGTCTTCGGGGTGGGCGCCACACCTGAGTCATTTTCCCGTTTGGGTGCATCGTATTTTCGACGCTTCCCTCCATTTTGAATTCAGATTCGGGGGGTAAAGTTTCCGACACAAAGGTTCCAATTACCCTTCCGACAGGTACCACCACTGTCTGCACGGTTAGGTTTTCGGCTTCTAACTCACAGAGAGGTAGCAATCCAAGATCCTCTTGTTGAGCGAGAGTCCACCTTATTTCTCCCTCACCGCCAGTTTCCAGACTAACTGGACCTGTCTCCGGGTTGTTCCTCTTAGAATTGACGTTGGCTAAGGCCTTTACTCTCCCCAGTGCGGGGGACCACGACGTCACATCAGAGATCGATACCGACGTCGCTATCTTCGCTTGATCCCCTTCCCTAGCATCTCTGCTCTCCTTTTCTCCCTTCTCTTTTTTTCTCTCTCGTTTTTGGGTCCTGTACCCTTCCGGATTCTTTTCCTTTTCCCCTTTCAAATTCATTTTTCCCATTTCATTTTCAGCAAGTTTTCCTCCAACCATCTCTTCTAACCCCTCGAACCGATCGCAGAGAGGGACTTCCTGGGCCCCTGTATAAGAGTCCTCAGCTATCTGCTGGGGCGGCCAAGGCAAGGTTTCAACACTCGCCATCATTACCATTTTCTTTCCTCCTCCTCGATTTAGACTCATTGGGTCCCGGTCCTCCTCGGAATTGACCTGTGAATCGTCCGTCGTGATCCTCCCATTGAAGGCTTTGGCATCTATTCGCTGAGTTTCTTCAAAGGGGATCTCACGTCCACGGATTTGCAGACATCTCCGTCGCATGTCTAGCACAGCTCGATGCTGATTCAAAAAGTCAAGGCCCAAGATCCCTTCCGCACCAAAGCAGGGCAAACCCTTCGCTATCAGGAAGCTTTGGGTCATCTCTGCTTCGCATGTGCAGATCGTCATCAAGTACTTCCCAAGTACTTGGATTGGATGGCCGGTAACGGCCTTAAGTACTTCTGTACTAGGCAACCGGCGTCCCTCCATCTCCCCATTTCTCCTTTTAATGGCGTTCCATACTCCTTCATGCAGGAGGGACACCTTGCTTCCACTATCTACTAAAAGGGAAGTACCAGAAACTCAAAAAGACCATAAGGAGTATTGAAAGCACTTTTAGGAACAGCCGATTCCTCAAGGGGTATCTGCCAATAGCCACTTTCAAGATCAAGGGTAGAAAAATATCGTGCCTGTGCAAGTGAATCAAGGCTATCGTCAATGCGTGGGATTGAAAGAGCATTGACCTTGACAGTGATATCATTTAACCGCCTATAATCCACACAAAATCGGATACTACCATCTTTCTTCTTCACGAGGACCACTGGAGAGCTCCAGGCACTTGTTGAGGGCTGGATCACCTTACGTGCGAGCATGTTGTCCAGTTCCCTTTTAATAACCTCACGGTCACGTGGTGAAGTACGACGCAATGGAACCCGTATTGGTGGAGCATGACCTGTATCTATCCCATACTTGATATTCTTGGCTCGGCCTAACTGCTCACTATCAATAGGGAAGAGTGAGGCATTCTTCTCTAAGAAAGACCATACAACTTGTCTCTGCTCTGGGGTAAGAATGGTCTCGTCAACATTAAACCGTGAATGGTCTAAAGACCTACCAGATTCCAGTTGCTCATGTGCACTGAACACAGCTTCATGCCTATCATGGAGTCCTAGGATAACAGCTTCCTCAGTCTGAATAATCCTCTCAAACTGAGCAATCTT
>CAJPEV010005905.1:0-12495 GCA_905338385.1 Darwinula stevensoni
AGAAGAGAGGGTTTGGAGAGGGAGAAGTTAGTTATTTTGTTTTGGAGATCGAGGCTTTCTTTGGGGAGAATCGACCCCAGGGAGCTTGGCGGCTCGGTCATAGCTTCCAACAGGGTGGTGGCAAGGACTGAGGCTTTGCTGTCGTCACTGCAGTGGGTCTTACCTTGATATTTAATGGGTTTGGTTTGATTGTTTCGAGGATTCCCGATTCTTTTAAAGAGCTTCCAAAAGTTAGCTGAATCCTCTTCGGTGCTAATTCGTTCACAAAATTTACACCAATATGCCTCCTTTTCGTTTTTCGGGAGAGCTTTAATTTTCTGGTTAAGCCTGCTAATGAGAGGTTTTAATGCGGGGTCTTTAGAGCGAAAGTAAGCGCGTCTTAATTAATTCAGAGTCGAGATTATTTGAGATAAATACCGCAGATCCCCCTTGGTACGGCCTAGACTGAAGGCACAGCTTGTAACTATAATAATTTTTTATTATGGGCGCGTTCTTACTTTTTAGTTCGCTTAGGCAGAGAACAGAGGGTTTAATTTGATCGATATACTGAAGGATTTCAGAGCGTTTGCTTCCGGAAAGAGTTGCAATTTAAGCGAAGAATGTTGAAGCGGGGAGAGGCCCTCATGGGTTACGCATCGGGAGGGGGAGGGTTGATGTAGGAAAATCTGTGGGGAGGAGGGGGGACGTAAATCCCCACTCACGGAGTGTAGCTAAGATAACTCTTAGCTGCTCAAATATGATCTGAAGCATCAGGTCATGTTTCGCTTCGAGCGAGGGCCTAGCAGAGATTGACTGTTGGGGGAGTGAGTACGGGCGCGGGCAGAGACGCTAACGGAGTGAGTAGGGAGAGGTACATGCGTCTAGCGACAGACCGTCGCCAGCCAATCAGAACGCAGCTCCTGTCTGCGTCATGATTCACGGGCTACCCACGTATCTCGAACCCATCTCCTAGACTCAAGTGGAAACATGGAAAATAATATGCTCATGGTGTCATGTGGTCTTCTGGTCAAGGTATACCGATCAAACTTGGATATATATTTTTAATTCCCACTGTATTAGGTGTACTAATAATGAGTCGTTATTTATGTTTATCAATGGAAAATAATATGCTCATGGTGTCATGTGGTCTTCTGGTCAAGGTATACCGATCAAACTTTGATATATATTTTTAATTCCCACTGTATTAGGTGTACTAATAATGAGTCGTTATTTATGTTTATCATGGATTCCATAGAGTTCTAGTTCCTCAACTGAATCTGATGTTCTTTCCTGGACTCGGACATTTATATTTTTAGTCCTAGTTCAAAAATGAGCAGTCATGGTGAGGGTACCAAATGCTATGTCATGGAGTCATTCACTTAAAAAAAAATAAGTTTAAACGATGCAGCACAATTAGATAAGCCTCAGTACGCGTAGGTGTGACGTAGACAAAGGTTTGTGGAAGACCTCTCAAAATGTTGTTTGACTTAAACCGACTGCATGTTTTTCCTTGTTTATGATAGAATAGAAATTAAAATAATTTAAACAATCTAGCCTTTCAGGCTGGTGCTCATGATTAAATATTGAAGGCATTTTTGAGCTTGGGTTCAACAAAGGACAACCTATCAAATGATATATAGTAACGATGGACACCCTGTATATCATTCGAAGAATTTTCTTCAGTTGAATATGCGGTCAGTGATAAACCAGGTCTAAGTCCACCACTCAAGTCTCAGGATGGTCAGTAACGTCGAACCATGAAAGGTGTCGAGTCCAGGGGCCAGTTGCATTGCCTCAGTTAAGTCAGACTTTCGCGCAAAGTCTGACTTTGGGAGCCTGTTTACCATGCTTCCTAAGTCTGACTTTACGGAAACTTTGACTTAACTGAGACAGTACAACTGACCCCAGGTTCTACACACGGCCACGCAATCTGCAACGATCACGTGGAGCGTTCAAGGGGGATGATGAATGTGGAACTCATATCTGGCGCATGCGCAAAGGGATCACATTCTGATTGGTCGGCGACGGTCTGTCGCTAGACGCATGTTTCCACCGCGTCACTGGCTGGATGGAGGTCGCACGAAAATTTACTACTGCTCGCGAAGAAGCAGGGCCAATCCACCTTGCAGATAAGACATAGTATGGCAAGCAAGCCTCCATACAATTTCTCCACACAGTACAAGGTGAGGGGAAATGATCCCGATCGTTTTGGGGATAAGTATTTATGATAAAGATCCTCCCTGAGGAAGGTGAAAAGAATGAAATTTGAAAACGCAAGGAAATTGGTTTAAGTGACTGCTCGAGAACAGTGGCTAGGCTCGGGTCGGGTTGGGGCGGGACGCAGCATTTTGACTGTGGGCAAGGTGAACAATGCCCCGCTCATGGGCATTTTCGGTGGGTGGGTTTCGTCGTGAGAGCCGAAGGTGTACGTGTAAGGAATTTCGTGGAAGCTGTAAAAAATAGCAGTGAAGTTTGTAACGGAGTGGAGATTTCGGTTAGGCTAGGTTTTAAAGGTTGCTGGCAACCCCTGTTTATGGAGATTGAGTGCAAATGGGAATATAACTCCCTCAAGTCACTCAGTGAAGTGACAGATGTCAAAGGAAGTAAGGTGATCGGTCAAGGCCTAAGAAAGTAAATCAAAGGTGGACTGCACAAATTCTTCGTATCATATTTGTTTGGAATATTGTGAATGGGGCTGATTTGGTCACGTGCTAGTTAGGGTTGCATCTGGTTGTTATTTGATTATGAATTTTAATTTGCTTAAAACCCACCATTCTTTTGCAGCTCATTTGGATCAGTATTAAGCTAGGTATTGAATCATTCCGAAGCTATGCAGGCATGCAGTGCCATCAACTGATAAAAGTATTTCTGGTACATGTAAGACTATGGAGACCAATTAGCATTAGCAAAATGAAGTTCAATGCATGTCTGGATTGAGCCCCAAATTAAAAGATGTGCTGAAGTGGAGAGAGGTCTGGCTGGAGTACTTAGTATGTAGGCTGAAAGAGTAACTCAAGTTCAGGTTTTCAAATAGTTCCAAAATATAGATGCAATGATCTTGAGTTTTGACCCTTGTGCAATGCTGTGAGGACTAAAACCCACATAATTGATTTATTGTTGTATTGAAAGCCTTTGTCGACAGCCTGACGGTCTTGCATGCAAAAGTATCAGCTGATTCCAGCTACCACTGATTTGTATATTGATGCCTCTACCATTACTGGAACGTATCATTGCATCCTCTTGGTACCTGGAAGGTGAACTCTGTTGTATTCATCCTTTCCCTTGTCATCAGGTCATCTATGAAGACATGAAGGAAGAAGAATTTCCTGGGTGGAAGAGAGATATGGAGGAGGTCGTCCCTGATCCAGGGGTTCCTCATTCTCAAACGTGAATCAGTTGAGGAGGTATGTACTGAGAAGCTTTTGTTGAGTTGAGACTTAGTGTATACTAAGACCTGGTAGTTTCACTGACAGAACAGCCTTAGTTTCTTTTTTCCACTTTGGTTCAAACATTAAGTTAAAGTTTAAATGGAACATTTCAGTGTTGGGTGCCATGTGAATTTGATTCCCAGACCTTTGCAGGTCTTAGACTGTATTATGGTGAGATCATACAACAATTTGAGTTTCTTATATTTCCCAGATGTATGTGCTGACTCATGAAGGGAAGTCATTACCGTTGCTAGAAGTAATATTCCCTTTTGCCATGCTTGAGATTCAAATGTTAGTTGAATGCTGTTCATTCATAATGAATGCTTGTTTTCTGTATTAATTCAGCCCTGAGATTTGCCATTTTCAGAATTTTCAAGTTTACTTCATATTGCAGAATGGTGCTTTAAATCCTGAAAGAGAAGAAGGTTGAAGGGGGAATGACTGGAGCTTCTTCTCTTCCCAGACTGGAGTACCAAAGCCCTGAAAGGTATGTGCCAAAGAAAGGGCCTTGTGTTTGAGGCTCCTACTAGGTTTTTTTTTTTTACATCATGCAGAAAACACTTTTTTTTGCAAAAGTTTTGAAGTTTCAAGATTGTTCTTGAAACATTGAATAAGTTACTCTTTTCATGAAATGTTGGAATGCTTTGGACCTTTAATAATATTGTGAGAAGCAACATTGGTTACTGAGAATATAGAGTGGTTGAGAGTAGTGTGCAAATTGAAATATTGCAAAGTTATAAGTGATACCAAAATGTATACAGGAAATTGATAAAATGAATTCATTTGTGAAAGGACTTATTGAGTCAGGATTCTTAGAGAAGTGCTGAAGTTGTTATGCCCAATGGATGTGAAATCTCAAATGATTGATTACAAATCCTTTTTTTTCCTTGCAGAATGGGCAAGACCATGGAAAGACAAAGAAGGAAAAGAATGCCAAGGATTGAGGAGTTTTTCAAGAAGAGTTCAGGAAACTGAACCAACAACCATTACCATTCATGGACCCCCCCCCTCCTCAGCCTTTTGCACTTAGGGTTTATTTGATCATGATGTATGTGACACCACAGGAATTTAGCTCTTCTTGGACTTTTTATTTATTTACACATGGTGACGACTTTTCATTAATAAGGTAACAGACACTTGGGCATGGTTCACGTTAATGTTTCCGTTGTGGGTCTTGAATGTAGTGCATCATGCGGTAGTATCTACTCTCCAAGTCTCAACTTTTTTATTTTGTACTCTTCTCAGGAGGTAAGCAGCATCACTGAGGTGTCTGCTGTCCCAGAAAATACCTCCACTGTACACAAGAGTAGCAAGTCTTCCTTTGTCTTAGGGTTGGGAGTAGTTACCCCAGTTAAATTGGTTTCTTGGATGTAGAAGAACGTTATAATTAGTTATCTTGCAGAGAGAGATGGAAAGAGGATTCCCTCATCTTCAATTACTCTATGGCAATGTGATCAAGACTTTGCAAGTGGTCTTCTGCTGAAACCCATTGGGTTTCTGTAGCTTTTTCCTCCGGTTTCCTAGGGATCACTCACTTGACCAGTGCCTTCCATGAAACCAGGATCTGCGTGGATGCTAGAGGGGGTCACAAATGTCACCAATAAAATCAAGCAGTGTCATGAACCTTCCACTTGGAATGAATTGCAATAAGATTTTGATGACTTTTCAGCCATAATGTATGGTTGTCAATGTCCTTTGAGAATTGTGTCGGAGGAAAGAATTGGACAGGGTTATTGATGGAAGAAACTTAACATTTTCTGAGTGGAATATGTGGAGGTAGTCTCAGTATGAGACAGGGTCAGGTTCAGGGCCCTGCAGGTGGTCTTGGACTGAAGCCCTGTGAGGCTCTGGAACTATTGGAAACTCATTTCTTGTGTGTGTGTGTGTATGGCTCGGACTTCCTCCGTCTTGATACATTTTTCGATGTCCGCCATCTCACGGACCAACATAGGCTCCTGAGTTTCTCTTCAATGGTCTTCTTCCGGAGTCGATTATCTCCTTCGAGTCTGGGTGCGATAGTATGTGGATAAGTCACCTCCAATTTCACATGCGCTAGTACTGATAACAGCACCATCGCATCATCTATCTCCTCTGCAGAGTGCGCCTTAATGATCCTAGATCTGAAAAAAACCGCCACGGGAGAAAGCTTGAATGACGCTGGCCATGAGTGTCACCACGTGAGACAATGTGTTAAACACATCCCTAGTTACATTTATAACACATTTGTATTTTTTTTAAGTGAATATCAATGGTAGATTACTCTGATTTTTTATTCATGAAGGAACAGTGGAATAATGGGGGAATTTATTTAAGTAAAAAAAAAAATTATTCCTCCTCCCTCTTCCTCTGCAACTGTAACGCTCGCGGTCGTCTGGCGTGACCGGTAGTATTACTCGTACGTCTCTGTACTTACATAGCTACCTGCAAACTACCTTGACCGTCGCGAAACAGGAAAAATTTTAAATAAAAAAGGATATTAGACATTTGCCCCTTTGGGATGGTTCTTATTGGTCGGACGGAATCAGTGGCCGTTAGACAATGATTCCAACAGGATTTTGTTTATTCTATTCTATTGACAAAGTACTAATAAAAAAAAGGATTTATACAAGATCTTCGTCAGCACAATTTCGCATTAGCTTTCGCTTTCAAAGGTGAATGAACAAAGTGAAAAACTTCTAACAAGAAAATGATTCAGCTCACCCCCTCGATGCAGCACTTTCGCGAGGTCTCGTGATTTTTCAATCACGGCTAAACAACGAAACCGAAAGGGGTTGCCAGGGCTCCAACCCTCCGCACGCCCACAATCAGATTCCGGCCTTGCTATTTCTATACTTCTTCTTCTGGCTCCAACCAGCGCTTAGGCACCTCGGCTCCAACCGAGTAGAAATAGCAAGGCTCTGATTTACCAACAGGGGCCCTAACCCGGTGCCTGATGAGCAGCAGCCGCGAAATCCGGAACCCTTCACCAACCTCTACCTCCTTCTCCCTCTTCACCCTCCAAGTCGGGTTTTTATACTCCTTTCCATGACTGTCCACGTCACGATAAACTCAGACGCTGAATGGTCGGAAGGCCGGAAGGATGTTACCGAAAAGGGATTCAGGAGATTTGGGGAAAGTGGTCACCTCCAAGTCGGGTTTTTATACTCCTTTCCATGACTGTCCACGTCACGATAAACTCAGACGCTGAATGGTCGGAAGGCCGGAAGGATGTTACCGAAAATGGATTCAGGAGATTTGGGGAAAGTGGTCGACCTCTGATCCCTCTTGACAGCGGAATCGCGGCAAAGCCATAGATTTCACGAAGGCCGCCAGTCTGTCCTCATTTAGGATGTTACCGAAAAGGGATTCAGGAGATTTGGGGAAAGTGGTCGACCTCTGATCCCTCTTGACAGCGGAATCGCGGCAAAGCCATAGATTTCACGAAGGCCGCCAGTCTGTCCTCATTTGTCGCTGTCCTAATTTTCTGTCATTCTCCTTTCTTTAGCGATAAAAAGACACGTGTAGAAGAGAAGTGGCAGTTAATCCCAACCCCTTCGGGCCGTAGCCTGGCGCCTGACTAATGGGGAGGCGATAAGTCATGGCGGGCGCTACACGTACATGATCCTAGTAAAGAGAAGTATGAATAAATGATCCTAGATCTGAAAAAAGCTATCACGGGAGAAAGCTTGAATGACGCTGGCCATGAGTGTCACCACGTGAGACAGAATGTGTTAAACACATCTCTGGTTACATTTATAACTAATTTGTATTTTTTTTTTAAAGTGAATATCAATGGTAGATTACTCTGATTTTTTATTCATGAAGGAATAGTGGGGGAATTTATTTAAATTAAAAAATGTAATCCTCCTCCCAGTTCCTCTGCAACCTCACAATCTTCATCATAACTGTAAATGAAAGGTATATTAATTATTTCAAATGCGAAATGAAATGTGGGAAGAGATTCGTGATGAGCTTACTAATTTGCTTGCATTTCTTCTGCAGTCTTCACAGCAGACAAAAGTATTCCTTCAGTTCCTCCATCACCTACCCTCGTGAAAATTTTGCGTGGGATATTTCTTAACCATGCTACTACCACCTCTCTCCTGAGCCCAACTGAAGAAATAGAAATAAGGTCACCTCTCTTTCAGCCTTCACAGCCTTCACTACATCCCTGACGCAATCTTTTAGCTAGAGCTCAAATGTATTGCGATCTGATGGATTTTAAAATTTCAAAATATAAGTGAGGAAGAGCATCACCTATGGAAAGGGAGATATGAAAGTTGAGATTAGAAAACTCCCAGTAAGTAACGGGGGTAGTCGAATATTTGGAAACTTACGGTATTCAGGAGTATGTTGTAGCAGAGACAAGATCACCCAGAAAGAGGAAGTGAGAAACTGGCAGAGTGAAAATCGCTACGAAACGATGTATTTATGGCTTTTTGCTTTTCAAAATAATGGTTGTGGCTTTTACTTTTTCCAAAATCAGCATATGCTGACAGCTATGGGGAAATGGGAATGGTCATGGAGTAAATGTTTTCCTTCCATCAGTCTAATGATGTGCGAACCAGACAATGTGTTAACCCTGCCCACTGCAGGGTTTGTGCAAACGAAAAATGATTTTACTCAGAGGCAAGTTCACATCCGGGATTTCCAAATGAAACTGCATGTATGCGATTTATTTATTGATTCCTGAGTGTCGGCAAAAAACCATTCACAATTGTGTCATGAAATGATGGGGGAAGATGAGAAGGATAAATCTCTTTCATGTTGTGGTCGAGTCATCGATGAATGAGGTAGAAAAATGACGTGAACCCCACATGTTTTGGCGCTTGAGCTCTGAACTTGAACGTCGTTGTAGACAGCCGATTTTCCCCAAGAAAATACGCCATCTGCGATAACGTTCATGATGAATGACAACATCGGTTTGAGATAGCGACAGGGCAGCTCCCTCATCCAGGGGCTCTCGTACGGAAGGCCAGCGAGGCTCTGCTCATGCACGAGCACCAGGTTTTGCTCCCTGATGGACAAGCTGTGCCATGGATATGGCATCCCGATGATGAACGTGAGGGGGGTCGAGTCTCCAGATAGACGCAGGAGAGAAATTTCTCGTGCTGGTCTCCACGCATAGGAAAGTAACAGGAGCTTAAAAAATATTCCCTTCATCCTCACAATTAAGTGTCCGCTGACTCGTCAGTTGGCACAGACGGAACTGTGACAACAAGTGGACCCGGTTATCTTTTTAAATTACCTCTGTTTGGCTTGCTCATTGTAAACGTGCTCCGGTAAATTGTCTCAATAATTGGAGTGGACTTACTCCCCATCTCTACTGTGGAACATTTCTGTATTCAAGAAATTGTGAATCTCCTGTTTTCCCGAATTTTTGCATTCACGTCTTCTTTCAAATCATTCAAATCATCCGTAACCAAAGGCGGGCGCCCACTTCGTTCCTCGTCATGCACATTAGACCTGCCTTCTTTGAACAACCGACACCATTTTCTCGCATTCCCTTCGTTCATTGCATCTTCACCATGCACTTCAACAATCTGTCTGTGAATTTCCGCCGGACGAACATTTTTAGCGTTAAAAAATCGTACCACCGATCCCACTTCACAAGTGGCGAGATTTTCGATTTTCGCATTCATCTTCAACTACCATAGCAAATGGGGAAAAAATGATGACACTGTACTACGCAATACAGGTGTTCACCTTGACATAGAGAAGACGACTGACCTTCGCAGGAACTGCGCTCGTCACCTGCGCGGCCGCTATGCGCAATCGGTTCTTACTTTCTGTTCGTCTCGTATGTTGGAAGTTCACATCCCCGAAGAATCCTTCGAGGAGTTCCCTCGATAACTTGCGGTGCTGAAAGTAGATGAAAACATCTCTTCAGAGTTTCTTTCATGTAATAGACAAAAGTCACCCTTTTATGTTATGAAGTTATCTCATGCACGTCCTACCTTTATGGTTCCCATTTAATGTTTGTGATGTGCTTCTGTTGGATATTTAAGTGGGAATAATCCTGCGGTAATTCGCTTCCTAGCGTCCCGCGCCTGACAACTATCCTTTCAGAAACTCTTTCTTCCTTCGGGAGGAAAGAGTTTCACTCTTTCCTCCTGTTCACGGCCGAGAAAGAAATATCCCACAACCGAGTTTGATAAGTAATAAATTGATTAAGTGTCTAAAGGTTATCAGGTTGTTCAACAAAAATATAAAGCAACAAAAATTTTGTTTGTGAATCTTGTAAACTATCAACAAATATGGAGCTACCCGGTTCCTGAGCAAACGCGTGTATGAAAGAGAGATTTCGAATCTATCGGGAGACCTACTCTTTCGGGTCGAACTGGGGCACTAACTGGTCGAACTGAGGAGGGAAGAACTCCACTATCAAGGGCAGGGCCGAGTCCCCTCGCTTCTCTCGGGACTCGTCTTCTCGGACGACGTCTCTCCCTTTTTCTTCAGGGTGGCTGAGGAGGTTCCTGGAGGAGGGATTCTTGGCTGGTAGCTTGCGCCCATTGGTTGTTCAATCCCCAGGACAGATCTTATTGGGAAACGTACTCGAGGACAAAATCATATTCATTAATTTCTTGGTTCGTATCTCCGAACATGCATCTGTCCAACCAATGGTTTTGGAAATGAGGTTGACTCATAAATCATTGGTTGCGAGATGGGTTTTCTGGACAGGGATGTTCGACGATATTGTCCACCGGATCCTGACTGGAGATCACCTCTGGAAAGGCGGGGATGGTGATCCCGATCCGACATCCCTGAGATAATGTCCCCTCATACGTTTTCCCCTTGTCTCCTCGGCTTATCACCCTGACTTCCGTCCGTCTCTTCAATCAGTATGCCTCCTTTTCCTTTCCCTGGACGACATGTCTGGAAGGGCGGTGGCCCGTTGCACCGTGACACGACTGGAAGGACGTCGGCCCGATGCAGTTTACTGTCGTGCCCAGGACATTTCTATGTTCATGACTTACTTGTCTAATGTCTGGACAAGCCAAATTATCTTGTCCATCATTGTAGGACCAACACAGGTTGGCGACGGCCGGACTAATACTGTTTGTGCTGGCCTTGCTGTGTTGCCCCTCGACGTCTTGTCGGAGTCGGCATCACCCATTCCACATCTTCTACGGGCCCCTTACTTCGGAAGGAGTATCTCGGTGCAGGTCTCGGTAGAATGGGTAAATCGTCATAACGAGGTGGTACGGGTGGTGGCACTAACTGGCCTCCTTCCTCCTCTGTAACCTCCTCTACAAGCTCTGAAGGAATCTGTTCCTCCTTAAATTCAAGGGGGCGGATAGATGCTCCTCCAGGTTCATCCCTGGACGTTTCCTCTGCCTCCTGCCCTACCTCCTCTTCATCAACCTCATGAATCTCCTTGTTCCTTTCACGAGGGAACAGTGGTGCATATCGGTTCTACTCTTCCTCGTATGCTACCTCCTCATAACCGTATCCGGCAGCGAAGAACTTCTTTACTCGGTTTACATGAACTAATTCAGTCTTAGTTGAACTGATCTTAGAGACTTCGAAGTTGACCGGGCCGACCTGTTTCAGTACCCGGTAAGGACCTACCCATCTTCGTGCTAATTTTGTCATCCTTCCCGGTTTCACCTGAGGGAAATGGATCAGCACCATATCCCCAACTCTGATATTTGGGGAAACTGCTCTTTGATCATAGTAGTGTTTCCTTTTCTCGGCTGCCTTTAGGAAATTTTGTCTAGCCTGCGAAAATGCCTTGTGGAGCCGAGCTGCCATCTCTTCCTTATAGTCTTCTGCTATTGAATAACTAACCCGTTGAGGTTTTATCACATCATCAAAAGGAAGGTTTGCGTCCCTTCCATACATTAGATAGAAAGGACTTTCTCCTGTACTCTCCTGTGGGGCATTCCTGTACGCAAACACCACAAAGGGTACAAACTCATCCCAGTCTCGTTGATCCTCCGTATAATGGGATATCCTATCGGCTAGGGTTCTGTTGAACCTTTCAACGAGACCATTTCCTTCGGGATGGTACGNGCAATTTAGTTGGAACCCCATGTTTTAACAAGATCTGCGTTACGAATTCCCTTGCGATGGTTTCCGCTTTCTGATCTATCAAGGGGATTGCCTCAACCCAGCGCGTGAAATAGTCTGTGAACATGAGGAGGTATCGGTTTCCATTGATTGTCGTGGGCAGAGGCCCGAGAATATCCATGGAGACCATTTCAAAGGGTCTTTGGGCTCCCGTGTTGGGCTGTAATGGGGCTATCTTCTTATGTAGTGACCTACATCCTTAGCCATGCCTGCCCAATAGAATCTTACTTGTAACCGGCCTAACGTCTTGTTGACCCCAAGATGACCCGAAATTGGAGGTTCATGGTTCCATCTAATCACATATCTAACCATGCTGGCGGGAATGACTAATTGTTCCACTACTCTACCATTGACGTTGGTGGTGATTCGATAAAGTAGTCCTTCGGACATCATATATTCCCCTTCCGTGAGCTGATCAGTCTCCAATTTGTCGATTATGTCCTTCAATATAGGATCTTGTCTTTGTTCTTCACTGATTCTTTGTTGATCGAACCAAGGAGTGAATAACAGGGAATCCTCATTTTCATCTTCCTCGCTGTCGGAAGATTTATTAATTGCTCCCATATAATGGGCTTCATCTCTTTCCAAGTTGATTCCTCCCCTCCTTGTATCCGTATTCGCGACAGGGCGTCGACGTTCGAGTTCTTTTTCCCTGGGCGATGGACAATACCATATTGATAGTCCTGAAGGAAAATTGACCAACGTGCTAATCTAGATGAAGGATCCTTGAGAGACATAAGCCATCTCAGTGGCCTGTGATCCGTAATTAGTGTGAATTTTCTGCCATACAAATAGGGTCTATACGTTCGTAAGGCATGTACTACGGACAGGAGCTCTTTCTCTATGGTTGAATAATTTTGTTCCGCCTTGTTTAATTGGCGACTGTTATATGTTATAGGAAACTCATTTCCATTGTGCAACTGAGCAAGCACACTACCTACTCCAACATTTGATGCGTCCGTCGCTACTATGAAGGGCCTTGAAAAATCCGGATATTTAAGAATAGGCCCCTTTTGAAGTGCTTGTTTTAGCACTT
>CAJPEV010005907.1:0-12476 GCA_905338385.1 Darwinula stevensoni
TTCTTTCAGTTGTTGCGATCTTTGTGCGAAACGTCGATATACTGCACGAATTGCACATTCATTCAAGAAATTCCAGCATCAACGTCGTTTCCTCGATTCTTGCTTTTCGCGGAAATAATCGCTGTCACACGTGCTTATTTTAGTAGTTCCGATCTTTTTGCGAAACGTCGATATACTGCACGAAATACACATTCATTCAGTAAATCGCAGCATCGTCGTTTTTCGCTCGATTCTTGGTTTTCGCGGAAATAATCGCTGTCACACATGCTTCTTTCAGTTGTTGCGATATTTTTTCGAAACGTTGATTTGCCACACCAATTACATTGATGCTTCAAGGAAATCGCAGCATAGTCGTACTTCGCTCGTTTCTTGCTTTTCGCGAAAATAATCGCTGTCAGGCCTGCTTCTTTCAGTTGTAGCCATCTTTGTGCAAAACGTCGACATGTTGCAAGAATTACGTGGATACAATTGAAAAATTGCAGCATCACCGTCATTTGCTCGATCCTTGCTTTTCGCGGAAATAATCGCTGTCAGGTCTGCTTCTTTCAGTTGTTGCGATCTTTTTGCGAAACGTCGATATACTGCACGAATTGCACATTCATTCAGGAAATCGCAGCATAGTCGTACTTCGCTCGATTCAGGTTTTTCGCAGAAGGAATCGCTGTCAGGGATACTTCTTTAATTTTTTGCGATCTTTTTGCGAAACGTCGATTTGCTACACGAATTACGTTGATACTATTAGGAAATTCCAGCATCAACGTCGTTTGCTGGAATCTTGCTTTTCGCGGAAATAATCGCTGTCAGGTCTGCTTCTTTCCGTTGTTGCGATCGTATTGCGAAACGTCGATATACTGCACGAATTGCACATTCATTCAGGAAATCGCAGCATAGGCCTAGTTCCCTCGATTCAGGCTTTTCGCAGAATGAATCGCTGTCAGGTCTACTTCTTTCAGTTGTTGCGATATTTTTGCGAAACGTCGATATAATGCACGAATTACGTTGAAAAGAATAGGAAATTGCAGAATCACCGTCATTTGCTCGATTCTTGCTTTCCGCTGAAATAATCGCTGTCAGGCCTGCTTCTTTCAGTTGTTGCGATATTTTTGCGAAACGTCGATTTGCCACACGAATTACATTGATGCTTCAAGGAAATAGCAGCATAGTCGTACTTCGCTCGATTCTTACTTTTCGCGGAAATAATCGCTGTCAGGTCTGCTTCTTTCAGTTTTTGCGATCTTTTTGCGAAACGTCGATTTGGTACAAGAATTACGTTGATACAATTAGGAAATCGCAGCAGCTTAGTAGTTCGCTCGATTCTTGCTTTTCGCGGAAATAATCGCTGTCAGGCCTGCTTCATTCAGTTGGGATCTTCGTGCGAAACGTCGATATACTGCACGAGTTACACATTCATTCAGGAAATCGCAGCATAGTCGTAGTTCGCTCGATTCAGGTTTTTCGCAGAAGGAATCGCTGTCAGGGATACTTCTTTAATTTTTTGCGATCTTTTTGCGAAACGTCGATATAATGCACGAATTACGTTGATAGCAATAGGAAATTGCAGAATCACCGTCATTTGCTCGATTCTTGCTTTCCGCTGAAATAATCGCTGTCAGGCCTGCTTCTTTCAGTTGTTGCGATCTTTGTGCGAAACGTCGATATACTGCACGAATTGCACATTCATTCAAGAAATTCCAGCATCAACGTCGTTTCCTCGATTCTTGCTTTTCGCGGAAATAATCGCTGTCACACGTGCTTATTTTAGTAGTTCCGATCTTTTTGCGAAACTTCGATATACTGCACGAAATACACATTCATTCAGTAAATCGCAGCATCGTCGTTTTTCGCTCGATTCTTGGTTTTCGCGGAAATAGTCGCTGTCACACATGCTTCTTTCAGTTGTTGCGATATTTTTTCGAAACGTTGATTTGCCACACNGGCCTTTTTTGTGGTGCTTGGCTTTCAAGAACAGACTCGCCTAATAATTTTACTTGGCGTAATGATGGTTCTAAGTTTTTAGGAGTTTATCTTGGTAATAATTCCTTCGAATCTGGAAATTGGCCTGAGGCTGAAAAGAAGATTGACAATTCCATCCGCAAATGGTCTCGTCGTTTTAGTTCCATGTCCTTCCGTGGTAGAATTTTAGTTGTTAACCAGATACTTGCTAGTCGTCTTTTTCATACCTTAGCATGTCTTGACCCACCTCCTGGTTTCATCTCAAACCTCGAGACAAAATTCAGGAATCTTATTTGGCAAAAAAAGCATTGGTTACACCCAGTTTACCTAGAGAGATCCATTTTGAATGGCGGACAAGGCATGTGTTCTCTGGAAGCCAGAAGACTAGCCTTCAGGCTAAGTCACATCAGAAGGTTTTTATCAGATGACACAAGTTCCCCTCCGAATGATTTCTTCTTCTTTTTCTTTTGTCTAACTTGTGATATCTCCCCTCCTCACCTGGGAGCCTTCCTTTTGTCTAAACCCCCCTCTGTACCTCCCAACCCTTCGCCTAATTATTACCAAGGGCTCTCCCAACTCTGGTTTACCTTGAACAGGCATCTTAAGCTTAAAAAGTTCTTCCCCTCTGAATGTTCCTATATTTTCTTACGTGAAACCCTTCCCTTTGATAATATCCAGTTTTCACCATCAAAAGCCTGGTCTAGAGTAGCACAAGCAACCTTGAGTGACCTCATAGAATCCAATGGCTGGAAAGACATAGATTCACTTCAACTTCCTAGTTCCATTTCCCCTCAAACTCACAGGCAATTGTGCATCGACCTGGATAAACTTAAAAATGTATTCCCTCTTGAACTTAAAATAACGTCTCCACCGACAAAAAAACTCTTCCTATCAAATATTGTCTCCCACTTAGAAATCTCTCTCTCGAGTGCGTTGAAACCTCGTTTTCTTTCTTCTTTATCAAGTCAATCCACATATGAACTTGCCCTCTCATGTGTCCATTCAAAATATAAGGTCACTCATCCTGTCCACCAACTAGAAAATATTCTAATGCACTTAAAAGACACACCAATAATATGGAAAGCTCCCTATAGATTTCCATCATTAAAAAAAGATGGTGATATCTCATGGCGCCTAAATCATGGCAGCTTATCAACGCCTGTTCTTTTACATAAGATGAAGCTGACCAATACACCTACATGCCCCTATTGTGGAGAGCTAGGAACGTTGGCTCACATGTTCATTTCATGCAAAAAATTAACATCGTTGAGGAATTTTTTAAATGTCCTGTCACACAAAGTTGATTCATCATTATTTATTGACGACAAATTCTTTTTAACATACATTCATGACACAAGATCCAGTCTTCCACGAGAGTCCAAATGTCTTATTGATTTCTTAATAACATTGGCCAAGAGTGTGATATATAAAACGTATATGGCAAAGATTAACTCAAATGACAACACTAATACCATTTCTCCCTTGAGTTCCTTCCAGTCAAAACTGAAGAATGCCATCAATGGAGGTTTCGCCAAATGGAAACAAAGTGGAGACTTAGAGGGATTCAACACAGTATGGGGACCCATTGGAATTGCTGATGAAGATGGTACACTACACATCCTCGGACTTTAGTCTTGCCTCCTCATCATTGAGAACAACAGTGTGCACATCAAGAAAACTGGAAACAAAATTAACACAAACAAATGTGATCCTCAATCTGTTTCTTACTGAAGCCCTGTTAAGTTAACCCATAAGAATTCTGTTGTGTCAGATGCAAACATTATCGTGTCATTGCTAACATTTTACAAACCATGACTTCCGTTTTGTGACATGAATTATGTTATTAAAGTTCTTATGAAACCTCTATTAGTAGTTTTGATCTTTGTGGAAAACGTTGATATGCATCACGAATTACATATATTCATGCAGGAATGAAGTTTCACCATTGTTCGTTCAATCCTTGTTTTTCGCAGAAATGATTGCTGTCAGGCAAGCTTCTTTTAATAGTTCCGATCTTTGTGTCACTTGGTCTGCCTCTGAAACCACAGCGGTGCACTTGCCGTTGCAAAATTTCATGTATTGCTGCATTTGCACCTCTTCCGCTGCATCGTACGCGTATAGTTAAGAATACGCTGTTTATTGATTTTTTGTGGTTGATAAACATCATGTGATTGTAGGAGGAGGGTTTCGTGAATTGTGTCTGGCCAATTCCTTGATGCCGGTGGGCTTATCGATCTCCCTGGAATGCACCAGGTACATGATATGTATTGTTTATTTATTTGTGTTTTTTTTTTTTACTTTCCACTACCGTAATGCACATATCGACTGCCGTGTCGTGTCAGTAGGTAATACGACGACGTAACTCAATCATGCTCCTGAATTGGCCTGAAAACGAAGAATTCGTTTTGAATCTTCCATATTGCGAAATTCGCCGTCAGATCCCTCATATGTCCCCCTGTACCCCTTTTGAGGTTCATGCTTTTTGTCTAAGGCTGTTCCAATGTCCGATTTGTTCATCAAAATATCATCCGCCGGTGCCAATTGCTGAAGAAATCTCGTATAAATCAAAAAGAAATCTCCTATAATAAAAAAAGTCGAATTTAAAGCCGTGTGTATCCATCAGTATCCTTGAAACGATGGAGATCAATTTTGGTCCTGTCCAACCCCGTCTACCTCTCTATGAGACTGTCAGTTGTTTGTGACTCATTGCTTCTGCTGAGAGCATTTAGTGGCACATCCCTGGCAAAAACATGACGTAAATGTAGATGCAATGAGTTCTAGTTCTTTACCGCTACTTTCCTCTCCTGGTTCCTTTAATACGGCTTGAATATATTCCAATTGATATTTTTGTCTGGGAGAGGCTGGCAGGAGTTGCTTCCTGTGAGACAGGAGGACCGGCTCCTCGCCGCGTTCACACCCTCTCATACTTTTTTTTTTCGCTTTGCCTGTCCTTTGGGCACCAGCACCGTTGCCATAGGCAGATGGGCGATGGTGCAGATAGTGCAACACTGGCAGTCGATACCAGTGGTAGCAGATACATCGGTACAGCCCTACTCGTGACTCGTGACTCACGGCCGTGCCCCACGGTCTTCGAGTTCGTCCGATCTTCGTCAGACCCGATCGACTTCAAAGTCGATACTATCTCAATCTGAGGGCACGCGTCCATCACATCTTTTGATGATGCAATAGACTTCTTACTATCTGTTCGTTCACTCTGGAAACGTCTCTTATCCGCAAAATGATTATTTTTATCCACGTCATGAAACCATGTGCTGCTTCTCACATCCGGGAGGACTCAGGTTACGTAAAGAAGCTATGAAGTCCTAATTCTCGCCCTCCCTTTCCGGCCCAGCCTCTTGACGACTACCTGCTCGACCTGCTTGCCGCCAAAATGCCGAGATGCTTCGCGGTCCTTTCCTTATTCGTCCTTCGCTTTCTCAAGGCGAGAGGGCAGAGCTTGTGTCCCGTTCCGGATGACATCTCCCCATGCTTCTGCTACGAAGACGAAATTTTCGGATTCGTTGTCGTGGACTGTTCACCGGCGGCGTCGGGCGAGGAAATCTTCTCGACCTTCAATGACGCCGTCTGGCCGGTTTTGGAACTGGGGTGAGTGATGTGTGGGAAATGGCGAGGCTTCTTATTTTTGTGTAGTTTTCACTTTCCTAGGAGTCTCTTGGACCACACTATGAAAGGGCAGTCATTCCTAGTTAGAAAATTTTGATCAAATCACAACTGAAAGATTTTTAATTTTAAAGATATGAAGTAGATAAAGTGCGCTACTTGGTCCCCCCCCTCCCCCCATGCAGCGGGCAAAACTTGGAGAGTGCTTAGTCCTCTTTTGGAAGCATTTTTACAGTCTAAAGCATTTGTACTCATGCTGGCCAGCGCTTTCCAATTCCTTTCCATATCAAGAAGTACCTAAAGTGATACTCTATTCAAATATAAGTGATTCAAGAAATAGGAAAGAGTCAGGAAGTTGTCAATGAAATACCAATCTAATATTTTCAGCTCCATCGTTCCTTTTTTTAAATTATCACTTCAACTTTTACATATTTTAAAACTCGCTTTCATATGGAATGCGTTCTTTTTTGGCCTTCTGTCAGCGGAGATTGTTGCGAAAGGAATCTGCGAGAAGCGATAACCGTCTTGGCAAATTAAAATACGTATAGAAAAGGTTTAGAAAAGGTTACGTTCGTAAAACTTGGTCTTGGTTTTCGAAATATTGACTTTCCCGACGATATTCGGCATGAGTTATTTCAAATTTGGGTTCGGACCCTTCAATGTGGGCATCACCGAAAATCTGTTTTTGGTTTCTAAGCCTAAGAGAATGCACGAAAGAAGAGATGTTTCGACGTTACTAGTTGGTTTTCGGGAATAGAAAACATGTATAATATTTATTGGCCTTCATCTACATCACTACGCAGAATTTTCAGCTTTTTTTTTTAAGGGACAAGGAAATTCGGTCTGCCTGAGAAAAATCGCTTTACATTATTCCGAAGGTGGTCTACGTGCGAGGTGCTACCCAAAAGTTCCCGAAATTTATTTATTAAAGAATAGCAACTTACAGAAAAATTAGTGGTCTTCATCACCTTCAAAATTGTCCCCCCCAGCATGAATGCAATGGTCCCAGCGAGATTTTAATGCTCGGAAACACAGCTTAAATTCATCTTCTTTCAATGCCTTCAACACATCCTGCGATGTGGTTTGGATCTGCTCTATCGTGTTGAATCTCTTCCGCTTCAGCTTTAATTTCATTTTCGGGAACAAGAAAAAATCACAGGGGGCGAGGTCGGGTGAGTAGGGAGGGTGGGGAACGACCGTCGTGTTCGTGGAAGCCAAAAATCGCTTCTTATCACTTCAACTTTTATATATTTTAAAACTCGCTTTCATATGGAATGCGTTCCTTTTTTAACATAACAACGAGTGATGTGTGAGCGGGGACATTGTCATGGTGCAAGACCCAGGATTGATGGGCCCACATCTCAGGACGTTTCCGCCGAGCATTTTCTCGTAGCCGCCTCAAAACCCCACAGTAGAATAACCTATTCTGGCCAGGTGGAACAAATTTTTTTGTGGATAATGCCTTTTGATGTCAAAAAAAAAAACAAATCAAACATTGACTTGATGTTGCTTCGAACTTGGTGCGCCTTTTTTGGTCTCGGTGACGATGGGCTCTTCCACTGAGACGATTGTCCTTTTGTTTCGGGGTCATACCCGTAAACCCAGGTTTCATCACCAGTAATGATGCGTGAGATGAAGTTTAGGTCATTTTCAAACTCAGTGCAGACAGAGACGCGATGTTGCTTCTGATCGTTGGATAGGAGCCGAGGGACGAATTTTGCTGCTATTCGACGCGTACCCAGTTCATGGGACAAAATTCGTTGACATGTCCCATATGACATTCCAAGAGCCTCACAAACATCGTGAATGGTCTGTCGTCGGTCTTCATGGATTTTTTCCCGAACCAAGGCAACATTTTTTGAATCAACCGTTTTTGAATCGCTTAAACCATTCGTAGGTTTGCGTTTGACCCATTGCTTCATCACCAAAAGCTTATCTCAACATTTGGTGAGTTTCAGCTGCCGTTTTGCCGAGTTTGAAGCAAAATTTAATGCACACTCTTTGCTCTTTCACTTCACTCATTTCGAAATCGCAAAACACTGCAAACACAGGGTTACAAGCAAGCACTGTGTAAACAAACGCGATAACCAACGACGACGAAAACTCGTAGACTGACTCTCAGGGAGTGTAGCAAGCAGTATCTAGCGGCAGAGCGCTGTACTATAACCGGTTCGCGCGGGACATTCAAATTTCGAGAACTTTTGGGTAGCACCTCGTATATAGGCCAGTTTTCAGCCCTTCGATCTAGTCTATTTCTTCCGGCGAACAATTCGAACCGACACTGAACACTCTCCTCTGACCTCGCGGGCAAGTTTTGACCCCGTGATTTGCGTGACGAATTCCGAGGGGGGACATCGACCGGCTCGCTTCTTCGCCCCGGAGAAAATTGGAAGCACTCTAATGCCGCGCCTTCATTGAATCGCTCTGCCGAAACCGAAATGGCCTCTCTCGTTCTCCATTCCTCTCCTACGCGAAGCAGAAAGTGCGTGCATCTTCGGGTCGTCTCTTGCTCGTCGCAGGGAAATTTTCCCATGAAAGCCTTGCCATGAGACTGCGGGCATGAAATTTTAGCAGGAACCTGCAATTGAAGCATATTCCGCTGGAAATGAAGATATAATTTTCAGAATTGCACGGATTCTGACGATCTAAATATTTCACATATGAAGAAAGTCTCAAGAATAGCGTGCAGAGAACTTGTGCATGCAATTTTCGGTTCGTATGGTCTTAAACATGCCTAGAATTATTGTCAGGCGGTCATTCGGTCATTAATGCTTTTTGATCCGTTTGTGACGCTTTATTCCGCAGACATAGTTTCCATTCCAAAGCAAAAAGGTCGCTAGTTTCGGTTATGGAAACAGGGCCCAAAATTCATTCCAACCCAATATCATGTCCAATGTCCGTGGATTATGGTGATCAAAATGAAGTCCACACTAATAACATTCAGAGTATTTCACTTCTTTTTTCTCTCTTTCTCTTTGTCCGCAGACAATTTCGGCTTACTTACAACGAGGCGGTTCAAGAGTTGCCAGAAGGAGTCTTCGGTGATAAATCATTCTCGCAAGTGATCATTTTGAATTCAGCCATCGGCGTCATACACCCCACTGCCCTATTTCCCTCCCGAAGTCGCCTCAATTTCCTGATGATCGCCGAGACCGCCCTGAGAGACTTTCCCGTCGACGACCTCTCGCAATTCGCCGCTCTCGGCGACCTCTTCCTCAGCGGCAACGCGTTGACCCGCCTGCCGCCGATCGGGAGCGACGCGCTGGGGTCGCTCATCATCGACGAGAATCAGATCACAACGCTCGAAGCCGGGTCGTATCTCCCGAATTTGCAGGTCCTCCATCTGGGTGAGTAGTGCCGGTTGCGATATCTCGAAACTGGACGACAAAGTGCATGATTTCGAATTCCTTTTCCTTTACCTTTGCCCTAATGCACGCGGTAGAATTTTGAAGCGGAAAGAAAAGCTTGTGCCACTAGGGGGCGCGTGATGACGGCCTCATGCATCTCGCCAGACACTACCATTCAAATGTGTTCTGTCATCAATGTGATATTTTGCGTGAAGATTTTTCGCGGGTAATATAGCTCCGGAAATTGATGTGTCCATTTCGGTGCTCACTTCTTCGTAATTTCTTTCCCAGATTGGAAAAAGTACGAAATAAAGTAGATTAGCGGAGGGATACCAAAATAAATGAATTTTTTCGGGGCAACCAATGACAGCAGAACGCCAGAGAAACATTTGATCACGAGTTTTCTGCATTTCCCATGCTTTACATAATATACTTCTTGCTAGGATGACTTAGATGATTCTCAGCTGGTTTTTATTAGGGCTGTACCGATGCATTGACTACCACTGGTACTGGTCGCCGGTGTTGCACTAACGCCCTATAGTGCTGGTGCCGGTGCCCAAA
The DNA here is from genome assembly GCA_905338385.1 of Darwinula stevensoni. Lineage (NCBI taxonomy): Eukaryota > Metazoa > Arthropoda > Ostracoda > Podocopida > Darwinulidae > Darwinula > Darwinula stevensoni. The sequence continues at coordinate 9,483 of CAJPEV010005907.1, forward strand.
GAACGGGTGAAGCGAAAAAAATTACATGATGGTGTGAACGCGAGGCGTCTGCCATTCTGTCTCACTGAAATCCACTCAAGCCTCTCCCAGACAAAAATATCGATCGGATTATTTTCTTGCCCGGTTATAGGAACTGGCAGAAGTAAGGAGCGGTAATGTAGAAAAGTTATTGCATCTCTCCTTACATTATGGTTTTTCAAGGGATGTATCACCATCTCAGCTCTCAGCAGCAGGAATGGATGACAAGCTAACCACTGAGAGCCTCATTAAGAGACAGACAGGCTGGACAGGACCAAAAGTGGTCTATATCGTTTCAAGGAGGCCTACTGATTAAGACAAGAGAGCCTCTAATTAGGCCTATTTGAATTTATAGGCGATTTCTTCTATAGGCCACAATTGATACCGACACCGGCCGATGGTTATGAGGAAAAAATCGGCCATCGACCCCCCGGCCAAATGTGGCCATCGGTACAGCCCTAGTTTTGATGCGTTTCCCGTAGAGATGAATCCCATCTCGGAGGTCCAGCTTGGATTCTTCACGGACTTGGGCAACTTGAGGGATTTCCGCTGCAATCACTGCGACCTCGGACCGACGCTACCGACGGGTTCCTTCGAGTTTTATAACTCAGGAGTGGGAAGGGTTTTCCTTCAATATTGTGGGATATCAAGCTTGGAACCGGGTGCAATGACTGGTACGATCCGCACTATTAGTTTTTGACCCAGTGGACACGGGAGCATTATTCATCTTCATTTTAGGCTTCGGGATCGACACGGAAATCTATCTTGAAAACAACGACATCAGGGAATTGACGGAAGCTGTATTTCGCCCCATGGTGGAGATCGCCTCGCAGGGAAATGGGCTCATCCATCTACACGGTGAGTTACCTGCTAAAGCCACAGCCTTGCACGTCCCCTACTCTGCGTTCCTCTGACTTCCTCCTACTCTACTTTCCTCTGACTTCCTCGGATGCTTTTTGGATTCTTCCTTCCTCTCGCTTCCAACTCTCTTTCGTCATGCATGCCAGGAAACCTCCTCGAGTGCGATTGTAGTATCGCTTGGTACGTGATCAATCCAGGCTTCAATTCAACTGTGACAGGAAGATGCAACGACGGAACACTTTTAGAGGGACTGGATCCTGAATCGACACGGAAATCTATCTTGAAAACAACGACATCAGGGAATTGACGGAAGCTGTATTTCGCCCCATGGTGGAGATCGCCTCGCAGGGAAATGGGCTCATCCATCTACACGGTGAGTTACCTGCTATAGCCACAGCCTTGCACGTCCCCTACTCTGCGTTCCTCTGACTTCCCCCTACTCTACTTTCCTCTGACTTCCCCCTACTCTCCTTTCCTCTGACTTCCCCCTACTCTCCTTTCCTCTGACTTCCTCGGATGCTTTTTGGATTCTTCCTTCCTCTCGCTTCCAACTCTCTTTCAAGTACGTACGGTCCTTTGGAGGAGCTCACGCTAACATCATAGCGAACCATGCACTAGTTAGGTCCGAAGTTAAGTTGACACTGTCCTTCTACGTTGCTGCCTTGTGAAAATCTCCCTGACCTAGGACCGGACTTTCAGGATTGCTTGAATAATGTTTTTCCAATGTGAGGTGCCACCTCAACTGGGATGACTCCCCATTAGGTTAGTCGTTACGTACGAATTATGAGCCCTGGGTTGTACCGGGGACGTAGACCACTTATTTATGCTAATAAGCTTAACCTAAAAGGTCAGAAATTACTATGTTACTTTTGGCACCCATCGTTACCCGTAATAAATTTTTTACCACTGTCATAAAAGATATATCTCTGGCTCGTAATTTGAGGAATGGAAAATGGTGACCTCATAATTTAGCAAAAACTGCGAATGGAGTCGGCGTGACTGCGCTTTCGTTCCTTTGTTGTGTCCCTTGTGAGTTCACTCGGAAACAATTTCACCTCAGTAAGTTGTTAACGAACCAATTCTATCATGTAAGTGGTACTGGATAAATGAGTAAAGCTCAGTTTGTTCGCAATAATTTAGTAAAATAATAAATAACTCCATAGAGAGGGATGTTGGACTCGAGTGCCAGGTATTTGCCAGTTTTCAGCTCTATGTCGTGAATATTCGTGGAATTACCAATTATTTTCCGAGGTGAGAAAAGGTTTATCGTATCGCGCCACCGGTTTGCCAGGCATTGCAGAGCGATTAATAATTTGCATTGCTCGATGTCGCAATAAATGGTCAAAGTTCAGTGACCGTAGCATCGCTCGTTCTAGGTGTTCCAATTTCTTTGGCGATGGTTATTACAAGCGAGGCTTAAGCAATCTCACTCTCCATCCCATCCTCAATCAATCTGGTTCTTAATAATAAGAAAGACATCTGGAGGAAGAGGGAGTAGAGAAAAAGCCATGAATTGTGCATAGCCTGATGCTCTTCCCTGTTGATGTTTTCCTTTTGACTTTCTCGAATCACCAGTAGCGATGTAATGCTTTGTTAAAATGCTGCCTCAATTAGCAAATGAAATTCATCAACTTTGAAGTAAAAGAACGCGATCGTCCTGGGCTTTTGAAACGAAACGACCCAGGAAGATTATCTGCTGGTCATGATGTGACAGTGGGAAAAGAACAAATTTCAAGCAAGAAAATAAATAATTAAGTATTTATTTATTTAAGAGGATGGGGGCATTTTCTCTCACCTCTCCGACATTAGTGTTACGTGTGAATCTATTTCTCCACTGGTACGTTAAAATGAACGGTCTTTTCCAAACTGGAGTTGGTTCCCCGACCACGTTGCGAAACGAACCTTGGTCTGGGAGCGACGAACCGCGCATCTTTGGAATTGCGAAACATTGTGAACTCCTACAGATGTACTCCGTGATCCATGTTAAGGTTTTCGTGGATACGCAGACTATCTCTGTTGTTATTTACCGCGACCGACCCCGCCATGTGTGACTAGTCACATCCGAGAGGGAAAATTCGATAAAGGCATCCTCGGCGGCTCGAATTGCCGCACTCC
>CAJPEV010005908.1:0-12474 GCA_905338385.1 Darwinula stevensoni
CTATGCAGTAGGAGGGGAGAAGACTTCATCGGTGGAAGTTTTCGATGGGATCGAATGGAAGGTGGTGGGACCCTTGGACGTGCAAATGTGTGAACGGGTCTGTGTGATGGACCCTACTGCTGGGTTTTCACCGGAGTGAAGTACTCCTTGGTCACCGGCACGGAAAGCAGTACCATTATTCGGCCGAGTCATGGTACCGCTCTTCAAACCGAGGAATGGAAATTACTTGGTTTCCCTCTTCTGGGTCATATCTATGGCATTCATCCTGAGGGATGCACACCCCTCTGGGAAAAAGCAACCTATTGGCGACAATACAGTATTTTAACCTCGTCTGGTATATCAGGAATTTCAATTTCTTGCCGTCAGTTACACGATGATCGCTCCTTCCAGTACTTTTGCCATTATCATTTGTGGACGAAGCAGGAAATGACGCGCCTCTGAAATACAATCAATCTAAGCGGCTTAAATACCACAGTGTTAACAACAAAAAGAAACCCCGCGAGTGGCATTCCACTCGAAAACGCCGCGTGCGATAATATCTATGAGGATCCTGCCTCTCATCTTCCCATTCGCTGAAGGGAAATGATAAAACGCCACAGCAGTATAACATGCATCGCGGCTGACGATGGACCTCACAAAATTTTGACGTAGACAGTGTAAATATAGGAGCTGCCTGTGCGGGACAGCAATGACCGCATCACACCTTAAGAAAATATTTTGTGTTTCTTTCCTTATAGTAAAATTAAGGAAAAAACCAAGGGCGCTTTTAAGCAGTTGACACAGAACACCTTACATGGTCCCAAACGTGTTTTCACACTCAACCAGAAGCACACGGAAGCTAGTTCTAGAGAAGTTAGAAATCTGAAACTTGGTACACATGTAGCGATTGGGATGCAGAGTTCAGAAAAAATCCAACTTTGGAGGTACATGCCATGAGGGACATTTAAGGGGGGACTGATTTTGCAAGCCTAGGCCCAGTCCCCAGACGGAGGTTTAGGCCTACGTCTTTCGCAAGCATGCATTCCTTTTTCTGTCATTGAAGGAAGTGTGTGTAACTGCTACGTTGTTCACTCAGGAGGAATTCCGACCTCGGAAGGGGGGCCTGGTACATGCCCTGGTGACAATTTTCAGGGTGGGGCTGATTTCGCAGCCCTAGGCCAATACCATTCTCATGGACACTTTTCTTCAAAGCAAGCGGGATGGAAAAGAAACAGCTGTTGGCTTGCATACTACAGATACCAGTAGGACATTGGAGGTACGTGCCCTGAAGGGACTGATTCAGCAGGCCCATATCTAACCTTTGCATGGACGCTCAGGCCTACATCGATCGCGACTCATTTGTGGAGAGGACCTTTTCGGCCTATTCGAACGGAAAAATCGGTGCCTTAGCTTGCGGCGCGAGGCCCTATGCCTTTCTAGGTCGTAGGCTAGGTAGAAAGACACGGGTTGATGCGTACTGGTATGTTTGTGGATGCCAATTGATGTCATATATTTTTATTTCAGGGAAACTGCAAGGAAGATTTTCCCTGGACTTTCCGATTTAGAGTGTTTATGTCCAATCCAGGACGCTTAGAATAATGCCATTTCTGTGCTCACGCTTCACCTAAGGAAGAACATAGCCATAAACTGTCTTCATGAATGACGTATTTTCTCCAAGTCAACTCTATGTAGCATTAGGATGAGTTAGAAAAAGGGATTCCATGAATGTACTTCAGCCTAAATGTAAATATGAAGATAATGAAAGAACTCCCCATACGGTGAACGTAGTCTATAAAGAGTTATTGCGTTAAAACTCTTAAGTGGCTCACGTGGTTCATGTGGTTGCTATTACTTCTACTTTCTTTTAGAGATTGATATGCAATCAAGAGTGTGTCGACCATAAGCAGGAATTGAATAGACCAATAGAACACTAAACGACGCACTGACAAATGTTACTTGGCGATCCTCATGCTACAAGTCACATGGCGTTACTAAGAAAAAGTTCTAAGACACCTTTGTTTTGAAGGTGTCAGAGCCAAAGGTGTGGGAATTGAACCCGTTAGCAAAGGAGCTTGACCGGATTACAAGGTGTGAGCATGGAAAACGGATGCCTTAAACCGAAATGCATTAGTAATTTCTTTAGGTCGCAGAGCGTCAATAGCTATAAATAAACCTAGATATAAATGAACGTAGGCAGAGGAATGGTCAGTTCTTCTTCACACTCTCCGAAATTGTGGAGCAAACAGTTTTTGGCATCTTGTATACCCTGAACGAAATGAGAAGGCAGGACGTCGTAAAATTCCAAACGTAAAAAGGGAAACTCGCAGATGACGCTTGAGTGCTATAGACATGTTCTTGGTAAGGAATTGTTCTGGATATGTTCACAACACCCAATAAATATTCTGCTCAGTGTGGAGCCAAAAAACTAATTAAAAATGGTTCGACATGATGAAATAGAGGCCTATTTTGTATTGTAAGTTCTCACGTCACAGATGAAGAAAAGCAAAGTGAGGGATTATTGGTGTCGAAGAAAAAGTTACTGAAACTTTATGCTTAAAGGAAGTGATGAGTTATGAGATTCGCCACTATTTTAAGAGACCTTCACTTTGTGGATAATGAATCCTTAGACAAACCAAAATTAAAGGCCAAAATTCGGCCCATCATTGAATATTTAATTTAAAGGTTTTAAGAGATTCATTCCCCAGAAGCTGATACTGCATATAAATGATTATAGGCAGCGGAATGATCAGTCTTTCTTCACACTCTACACCACAAATTCGGAAACTGTTCTTAACAACTTCTCGGGTGCCCTGAACGAAACAAGAAGGCAGGACGTCGTAAAATTCTCGCAAGGTATGATGCGAAGAAGTCCTCTCTGATGTGCCGAAAGTGAGATTTTTTTTGTACAATAGGAAATCTGGACGCGTTCTTAGCACACGGCATGAAGCATCGGCAGACGCTTACATCGTTACTTTCTGCCACCGACGTCGCCCCAAAGAGACAATGTCCAACGCTATGGTCGTCGCAGTGCGTCTGTTCACTGGCGTCTTCCTCCGGATCTAAATTCTGACGCGGGTTCACTATGTCTGTTCTTCAGGTCCTACGTCGGTCACTGTTTCTGTAGCCTCTTCTTTGGGACACGAATCTGTCACTTCTCCAGGTCGTCACAAACACCTCTGTAGCTTCTTTCATGGTTTCTTAAAGCGTGTCTTTTGCGTTCTTTCTCACGAACTCGTTTAAACTTCGCCGTCCACTCCGGAGAGGTCGAACCTTTTTCTTTACAGGGTTTTCTTTACATGAGGGTTAAGTATCACGGCCAGTCCATGCTCACTGCGTCGGAGCTATCCGAGACGCATGTTGCTTGCTCCCGTGTCTAGACAAGACCCAATTCAATCAATTCTTGATGTGTACAAAAATTATTCTCGAAAGAGAACAATTACTATGTAGTATGGATGATGGATTTCCACCAAAGTATGAGTTACATCTTCGACTTGAGGCCGGGGGGCGAGGGGAATGGGTGATGAAAGGGCTGCTTGGTTACCCTCTTGGTTCCCCATGTTGGAGTCCATGTTACCTTTAGATAACCTTTATTGGTTTCAGTGTTCCTCATGTGCATCCCGTGCGCCCATCATTCCCTGGCTTCTACTCCGTAATAATTTATGGGTAACGTTTTTACAGTGTACCTATGAGAAAAGAAAAAGGAAATCAAGGAGGCAATGGCCACAAAACCTAATTGCTTCCGCCATCATAGAAAATTCCCCGACGCTATTGACTGGGAACTATAGGTGAAGTTGTGGCGTGAGTTTGGAATGCTTTCTTTTTCTTATGGCCATTTAAGCAATTCAAACATGTTTATTGGGTTCCTTGGTACTTTTTCTCGCTATTAAAACAAGGTTGGGGTAAATGGACAACTGTCCTTGCAACCCGATTTGATGTGTTACATGGAAATGGAAAAATGAAAATTCACGCAGCTACTTTACTTTTATGTGAACTGTATTGGAAGTGAATATTTATTTATGAAAGAGGATACCTTCAGATAATTTTTTTTTGCAGTTGGGTCTGTTCTGCCCAGTGCTGTAAGTGTCAATATAACTCACCCTTCCCCTACCATCCGGTGCCCTTATGTCCCTTCTCCACTGCTATGGCCTTGAGAATAAGGACCAAAAATGCAAATATAATTTCTGTAAGGCACTCGTTGAATCGCATGTCCTCGATGCATCACTGATACGAGAGAGGTTGCATAATCTCTCATGACTTTCCCTACTGAGTACCTTTTTCCGTCCGCCTGATATATCTCGCTGCCAAACGCTCGCAGTTCCGCTCTTTTATCTACCTCATTGAAAGGGCGACAAGATGTTGGCCCACATCCGATCTTACTTGTGTCTCCTTGTCGACGACTGTAGCCGTGCGTCTCTTTCCAAAAGTTTTTTTCCTGTGTGGAGTGTGGAACAATACCATCCATTTTCATCAACCTTCCTTTCATCGGAAAAGCAGTGAGGCGCCTCATGTAATCGCTCATATGTTTCGCCGTGACAGCGTGTTCATATATTTTTTCACTACGTTCAATCACATGCAACTCACTTTATTCGCTCATTGCGGCATGGCATCATCAGGTAAGAACATGTCATCGTTGAAGGCAAGGGACATTTCGTGCGTTGCTTCGCCACCCAAGTTCCCACCAAATGGTTGTCATTGTAAGAAAAGTAAAACAGCTGTTTTAGTTATGTCAACACATGTGCAATGGTTTTTTGGATGCTTTTTTTTCTAGATACACCTTAAAAGTGAAAGACAATATAACCCGGAATAATTTTTTTAAAATGTCTTCTACAGTGAAAATTTAATAGAGAATAAAACTGAGATTAAGGGAGAGGAGAAACATACCGGGTTTTAAGAACAATTATGTTACCATAAAATAATTTTAAAATTCTCCTTCGTTAATTAAGAGTGCAAAACAGGCAATTGATATACATCTTGTCCTACTCCAGCATGCAAATTGATATTCACTTGAAAATGGAAGTGAAGGGACCCTCAAATGGTGCATCCAAGTCCTTCATATGTTTGACCGTGTCCATCAGCGTTAGTGGGAGTCCTACTTTTTCAGGCATAACATATTTCTACCAAACTTAAATGTAATCAAACTTTATGTTTTTGGCGTGCAAATATTTCATCCAGCAATATAATTACTTAAAAATCAACTTGCCTTTAAAAATGTAGACAGATTAAGCAGAGCGGAGCGAACGAGCGCGTTAAATACTAATCATCGGCATGAATCCTGGATTCAATATTTGTAACACATTTTTTTTTCTTCCTGTTCAAAAGCGGAAACGGAGAAGGGGAAGGGGGATCAGGGGACCCCATGACCTCTCCTTCCGGTTCAGGACCCTATTTTTCAGAGGAGAGTAATTCCATGTTTTCCCAGGATTACACAGCGATAACTCTAAAGTACACAAATGATGACACTCTTCATCCGCTATCCCACGACACCCAACCGAAAAAATTTCTAGGAAGTTGGAGAGATAAAACGCTATTTAAAAAATGGCCTATCAGCGTGTGATGGAAGTTGTTCTGCCCATGCAGTTACTGTTGAGATCGAGCCGAAGACAGAAACAGAATATAAATATATTCAATATATTCTCGGTCTGCCCCTCTCTCCTTTCCCACTTCCAGTCTCCGATCCGACTTTTCTTTCTGTTCCCGTCTTTCATATAGTCAGTCCCAGCATATCCAGAATTTTATTGTGATGAGAAATTGCTCGCCCATGCGGGTCACGCCGCTTCTTGCATTCCCCGCCCGGACGGACCGTATTGTACTGTGCTCGCCTCGATCCAACGGAACATTTTCCCTCTTAAATATTTTGCCGATGCATCGCGATGGTCGAAAAAACTATCCATATCTCCAACTATCGATAGTGGTATCGATCTATCGCGACAGCCCTAACTTTGAAAGGTTTCGAAAAGGAAATGGGTCGCTGGAAGACGAAAAAAGAAGCGTTCGCGCATCCTCACAGATAAACGAAAAGGAAAAGGAGTTCTCATTTCATCCGAGTTGCGGGACCGAGCCGTTTCGGATCGAATATTCTTATCGAAAGTGATAATGCGTGACGAGACGTGGGCTGATGGTTACGACCCGGAGACGAAAGCACAGAGCTCCCAGTGGAATTCGCCCACGTCACGGAGACCGAAAAAGGCGCGTCGATCGAGGTCGCACGTGAAGGTCATGCTCATTGCGTTTTTCGACATCGAAGGAATAGTTCACTCAATTCGTTTCCCGAGGTACTACCGTTTGTTCGGCCTTTTACCAAGAAGGTTTGAGACGTTTGAGGGAGGCAGTCAGACGGGGAAATCCGGAGAAGTGGCCGAACGGATGGATGCTCCATCACGACAACGCGCACTGCCACACGTCACTTTCCAAGTGCACATAGAATTTCTGGAAGGCACTCGAATCGCATGTCCTCCATGCGCCACTCATACGAGTGGGGGTTGCACAATCTCGCATGACTTTCCCGAAGCATATTTTCCCATATCCGTTAGTGTGATGTATACTGCTGCCAAACGCTCGCGTTCCTTTATCTACCTCATGGAATTCGGACTAGATGTCGGCCCACATCCGGTCTCACCGCTTTCTCATCGTCGAGGGCTGTAGCCGTGCGTCTCCTTCCAGAAGTTCCTTTTCTGTGTGGAGCAATAACTTTTCATTGGAAAAGCAACGAGACGCCTCATGCATTCGCTCGTACGTTTCGCCGTGACAGCGTCTCTTAGCGAGAAGCGTCATTGGCAGACAGGTATTGTCGTGAACCTGACAATATGCATGAAAAACTGTCCACCAAACAGCTGGCGTTAGTCAATCGACATGGGCCCATACTTCACGATAACGCCAGACTCCATGTCACACGGGGGTTGAAGTTCCAGAAGTTGCACCGGTTGGGGCACGAAACCCTACCTCATCCGCCTCATTCACCTGATCTGTCCCTTACGGACTATCACTTCTTCGAGCACCAGGACACCGTTCTGAAGGGGACAAGTTTCGTAATCAAACATCAGTTGAAACCGCCCTCCAGGAGTTTGTCGAGTCCCGGAGCCCCGAAACTTTTCCGCGACGGCATACACAAGCTAGTATCACGTTGGCAGAAGTGTGTTGATGCTGTTGGCGCTCATTTTGATTAAAGAAGTGTATTTTGCACCGTGTTTCGGTTGTTTGAAGTTTCCGTCCGAATTCCGACATTTCATTTGCAACAACGTAATAATTATTTCAAAATCAACTCGACTTTGAAAGTGAAGACAGATTAAGCAGAGCGGAGCGAATGTTGGATTCATCGCAAGAGCAGTCTATTTTTTTTTTCTCCCCGTTCAAAAGCGGAAATGGAGGGAGAAGGGGAAGAGGGATCAAGGGACCTCATGACCTCCCCTTCCGGTTCAGGGACCTTATGACCTCCCCTTCCGGTTCAGGGACCTCATGACCTCCCCTTCCGGTTCAGGGACCTCATGACCTCCCCTTCCGGTTCAGGGACCTCATGACCTCCCCTTCCGGTTCAGGGACTTCATGACCTCCCCTTCCGGTTCAGGACCCTACTTTTCAGAGGAGAGTAATTCCGTGTTTTCCCAGGATTACACGGCGAAAACTCTAAGCAAATGATCAATTGATGACGTCAGGGTTCTCTTGATCCGCTATCACACGACAACCAACCGAAAAACTGCCGGAAGTTGGAGAGATAATACGCTATAAAATAAACATGGCTTATAAGCGGGGTGACAACAGTTGTTACGCCCACGCAGGGACTCTGGGAAATAAAGTAGGCTGGGATAATTCTGATATCCCTGTAAATAATTGTTTAAAAGGAAAACTGGAAGGATTACGGTGCACTGCAATGCAAAGAATCGCTCTCGAATTTTTCAGTTGCTTCAATAAGTTCGCGGAAAACACTTCATTTTCTGATTCGGAACGCCTAATCACATTCAAACACGATATCCCTGAAATTATTCAGCAGTATCATCATTGTAGCAGGTTAAGAACTACGTCTTCCCATTCGACCGATCGATATAGGAATTCTGCTGCCTTAACGCGACGCGCGAGACATACGAGGGTGATTAAAAAATATTTGACCAAAAAGCAGAGTCATTTTCAAGCAACGATATCGATTCGGCACTCGAGAAGGATGTGTTCCTCCTGTTAACGAAACCGAGGTTTTCCATTGCGGCAACGCAGATGAAGCTGGTGGCTTTGTACGAACAGCTTGTGTTCGCACAACGCTTCGTGCTTACGATAATGTGCGTCCAATTGCTGGCTTTCCCGGGAAGCTACCTCCGCTTCGGCAGTCTGGATGCGCAGCCGTGCGACTTCGTGTGTGCCTCCGCCGAAGGTCATGCTGCGGTTGGGCTCATGCATGCTCTTGGGGATTACTCGATCGATATGATCCGTGCAACTGCTGGACTTGGCAGCTCCGGACCTGAGGCAGAGGGAAAAATTCTCACATGGAGGTCCGTGGAAAAACTTTCTTTCCTGCGGTCCGGTGGAAATATTTATCGATTACTCCGTGCAACATTTGCCGTGATATCTGTCGCGGTCGTGATTGTTGTGTACTTATTCGTGCTTGTTGCTGACTATCATTACGAGAGTGTCGTTGGCCGTCCCATCTCGAATATCGAAATAGCGATCTTCCTGGAAAGTGCATCGGAGATGGATGCAAAAGCAATGGGTATTTCATCCGACTTTTATATGTCGTTCGTCCTGGTTGCAACCTTCGCAGCGGTGGGGATCATCGGTGCTATTTGGATTAGAGTAAGTGCGTGCAACAATTCCAAGGGAGTGACTGCCCGAGTCTCTCTTTGCAGCTGGGCAAGTGGAACGCATGGATCGCGTCGGTTGACCTCTGTGCCCTCTTGTCTTCGCAAGGTGCGTGGTCGCCTGTTTCCAACTTCACGAAGGAGCTCTGAAAGTATGCCGTGAGTGAATCCGTCCAAGAAGGTGAATCCTTTCTTTCGAGCATCCCGGGAACATTCATGCCCCGGAATAAAAGCAGGGGCGCACACACGAGAAGGCAGCCTAACATCATTTACGTCATCAACGAAAGTCTCGGGAAGGTGTTCATGTGGAACGAGGAGGGACGCAGATCCATGCCCTACTATCACGAAGAGTTTCTCACCCGTCCGGACGTGTACGATTTCTCGACCGCGTACAGCGTGTTCGGGGTCACCGACATCGCCATGCCTGCCATGTTGAACGGNGGGGTCACCGACATCGCCATGCCTGCCATGTTGAACGGGCGTTTGCTTGCATCGTCGAACGAGACCGATCGCCTGCTCTACGTCAGCTTGCCCACGATTTCCAGACTTGCCAAGGCCAGAAACTACAAAACGTACAATTTTTGCGCCTACGATACGATATACAAGAGTCGATGGCAGCACATGAACAGCATGTTAAACGACTTCGAACACGTCTACTCACGGACTACGCTCGAGAAGCCAATCGGCAAAGAATTTGGGATGGACGACCGAGAATTGCTGCAGATCTTTCTCCATCCACGAGACGAATCGTTCTGGACGAAACCGTTCTTCTCGCTGATCGTCTTTAACAACATGCATCATCCGTTTCTCGTCGGCGAGAAGACATATGTAAAACCTCATTCCGCCTCCAAAAAAGAGATCGACCTCTCACGATACATGAATTCCTTGACCATCACCGATCGGTTGCTGAGGGATCTCATGAAGGGATTGGAAGAGAAAGGCGTTCTCAACGACACGATCCTCATCTTCTCCTCCGATCACGGCGAGACCCCTAACACGGTGTTCGACAGAATCCACCATCCGACGCATCCCGTCGTCACGGTACCGCTGTCAATCTACATCCCGAAAGAAATTCCTGCCTGAGTCCGAGGAAGAGATCGCAAACTTCATCGCTAACACCGACAAGCCCGTGTCGAATCTGGATATCGTGCCCACGATCGCGAGTCTACTCGACTTCCGCTCCGTTGCGGATGTGCTCAGCGATCGCTTCATCGGAGGGGAATCGCTTTTTCTGACTAGATTCAACTACTCGCGCGCCGTGGCCGGTTACATCGGTCCTCCGTTTTTTGACACCTTTCTAAGGGCTATTTATTTTGCCACTAGGAGAGCAATAATGTTCTTCTACATTCCGAGCAAGAAAATCGTGGAAGTCACAATGGACGAGAAAAATCCCCTTGTCATTACCAAACAGCTGAACTTGTGGCTCTTTCTTGGCATTGACCGTATGAATTACTGGAAAAGTTTGATTCCCAAATTTCCTGCTTTTGTTGAACATTTGGAGCAAGTTATTGAAATCTCAACAACCGGAACATTTTGAAGTAATGACTTTTATTTAGGTGCAAATGGAGAATAAGCTATATTTATTTTTGAATATGTTATTTTCACGTGCATATGTTATGCGCCAGTCGTGTTATGCCCCGTTCTACCAGTTGTGTCACGTTTCTGCCTATTTAATAAAAAAAAAACCTTCGTGTGTATTGCCTGAATTGAGGGACGTTGTTGCGAAACCGTTCAATAAGCAAATAAATGTTTTCGAATACATACTTTCAGCATTCGCCAAGTAAGGCCACCATGTCACGAGTTCTTGTAATTCGCCCCTTGTTCCTTACTAGTGCACCTTGAGGTCTGCCGCCTGGTCGCTTCATTCGCTTCTGAGATTCAACACGCCCATTGAGATGCAGTAGCGACTCCGCGTAGTGGTTTCTCCTAAGTGTTCTTGTCTTGCTAATATTGATGATTTGTGCTTTTTTTGACTCCACCGCGTTCCTTTCCTGCAGTTATCGATTGTTTTGCCTCTTCTTTCAATATCGTACTTCCAACACTTCTTTTCAAAAACCAATGCAATTACGTTCGCGGGAACAGTTTGACATCAAAGAAATTCAGAGACAGACTGTAACATTGTGACCCACTTGCAATTCAAAAGAATGCCTCGCTTAAAGAAACTCAGCATCTGGTGCGCTTGTTGAGGTAAGAATCCATGTCCTTGTGTCACCAGGACACGTCGATCAGACGACTCCGAATCATGATCATCACTTGCAAATCCATTGCTTTCTTAATTTTATTTTGATGAGGAAAGTTCGGGATATAAGGCCACTGGGGCCTCCAATCCCATTCTCAGAGAGTCTTCACTTTTACATAGGCCCTTTCCACTGCTTCAGATTCTTCAAAGGCTGCTGCAGACGAGTCCTGTTCGATTATATCAGTCAGGGCTCCCTCCTTGATGCCAGACTGGACGGAGCCGAGTATTGGGCTTGGAATATTAGAGGACTTTCAGCTGAGTTAGGCTTTCGACCGGACGTGCCTCGATGTGGCAATTTTGTGGTGCCACAGTGCCGTTCCGTGTTATTCCGCTGAACAATGCGCAGGCCAACAGATCACTTTTTGGCAATGCCGTCCTTCATCCAGGCTCTGAGCTTGTCTTTGGTTGCACCGCTGGTTTTCAGGATGCACGGGTCGATCATTTACAAGGACGACGTCATTCCGGAGATCGGAGTAACTATTGAGTAACTTCTGCAGGGAACTCCTCGCCATTGTGAGTTTGAAGAATTCTCGAGGCTCAGGCATGAAGAAAGATCTCGAGCGACAACATCGCCATCTCGGCTACTCTTTTCGATGTCGATGGTAGGAGAAATAAGTACTTGCAGAACGCTTGTTAGTACACGATGTAACGGTAATTTTCATCTATCACTCTCCGTGTCGGTGAGATCCACTTGCCTACGATATTTGTGGCCTATCGCAGAGATTGGTGAAACGAGCCTTGGAGTGAGCCTCCGCTTTTTAAGACAACAATTGCACGAATAGGAGCTTACGCGCCTATTTCTTTTATCGAACTTCTTCCCGTAACAAAATGGAACCTCCTCGTATTTCTCTCTGGGAGTATCTGGAGGTACGAAGTTGGGCATGTAACTTCGCTTTTCAACACAGAATGAGTAGCCCTTCTTGGCGTATATTCAGAGAGAAGTATTTCAACCGAAATAGAGATATAGCTTTGCAGATCACAAAAGAACCTTTTTTTGTCATTTGCAGTGCATCTATTCCCTATGAAAAATGTCACCCACAGTGCTAAACACTTCGCGTACCGCTCACGGAGATTTCCGTTTTTTGAGTCCTTCCACGAATCCTTTTGCCTAACCTATGGCCGAAAAAGTCATAGCCTTGTTTGCATCGAGCTTTAGGCTAAGGTAACTGCGGTTCAGGTCAGAGAGGCGGATCGACGGGGGTAAAATGTCCAGTACGCAATGTGCTAAGATGTAAGTTGTACAAGTTAGATGAGTTCATGGAGGCGAAGTAGAAATGAAAGAAGGGAAGCATTTGAAGCATGGGCATAACGTTGAAGTAAGCGCGTTCGATTGCGGTGGGGAATATCAAGTTGTAACATATATTTTGCTCGTTTTCTTATTTACTTTTCAGAACTGAAATTCAACAACGTAAAATGAAAATTTAATCATCAACATAATTTCCCTCTTTGTCTATAACCTCCTTCCACCTGTCCACA
>CAJPEV010005909.1:0-12461 GCA_905338385.1 Darwinula stevensoni
GTCGTCTATTTCTCTTCTTTCTTTCTTGGTGGGTCTCCCTTCTCCTCTTTGTCTAAACTCAGCACCTGCTTTGCCCACAAACCATTCCTTGTACTTATTTATTTCTTCTAGCGGTGTCAAATCTTCAAAACATGGTGCAGCAAGTGTGGCAGAAACACGCTTCTCAATTATCTGCAAAACCTTGAATGTAAGATTAAAACCATTTTTTTTGACTTCGATCTCTTCGCCTGATGTAACTAGATATGATGGTTTTACATTGGAATCTTTAATCTTGACTTTACCTGCTTTACATGCGTCGGTAGCCATAGATCGGGACTTAAAAAGTCTCACACTCCACAGCCACTTATCTATTCTGACTTTATTTAGTGCCGACATCAGTTCTGTCTAAAATTGGTAATTGTGGATTCATATCTTCCAAAGTTTTTAAAACCACTTGAGCTATAAAATAATTTCTATACCATCTTTTATCAGCCGGCGCTATGTGCCAAGGTATACTACTCTCATTTATAGCATATTCGTAACATTTCATATATTCATTCCAATGGTCATTCTCATCCCAATCGGCTGCTTTATGTTTCCAATTTTTAGTGGTATCGTCTATCCTTTCTTGAAGCTTTTCTTGCTGCTTTTCAGGAGAGATGTGCATATAAAATTTTAATACTTTTGTATTTGCATCAAACTCTAGTAATTCCTCAAATGCATTGATGGCTTTCATTCTTTTTTCTGCCTTTTCTTCACTGATCCATTTATGGACTCTTTGAATCAAGATATCTTCATAATGGGACCTATTAAATATCATAATATTACCCTTTCTTGGCGTTTTTTGGTGGATACGCCATAGAAAATCATGGGCAAATTCTTCTTCCGTGGGCTTTTTGAAAGCTACAACATCTATACCCGAAGGATTACAATCTGCAAAAACTGTTTTGACAGTACCATCTTTTCCACTTGCGTCCATCCCTTGCAGAATGACTAATAAGCTCTGTTTCCCTTCTGCATAGAGTTTGTGCTGTAACTCTCCTATTTTAATAACTAGGTCAATAGTTTTTGCTTCTATTTTCTTTTTATTTAGTTCAGAAGGTGCCTTAGTTGATATTTTTGATAAATTTATGGACATAAACTTTTATAATTTTATATTTAATGATGCTTTTGAGTGTTAAGGTTTTATGCTAAATCAAAAATGAAAAGTACATAATTTCTTGCTACTTCATTTTCGTTCTTTTGACCAAATATGACTGTAATATTGGGACAAAACCTTCATTTATATCTGCTTCGATAAATTCTATCTTATATTGTAAACACTTCATTTTCAATGCTTCCGTATATGCATTTACTTTTTCGACATAAAGTTCTTTGACTTGATTGTGCTGTAACTTTATCTCTTCACCTGATTCTATATCTACGAAAAGATAAGGCCTGTTTTCATATTCAAATTCTAATTCATGCTTTTTGTCTGTCACATGAAATAGTATCACTTCATGTTTGGCATATTTGAGATGTTGGAGTGCAGCAAACATATCTTCACTGTTTTCATCATTGTCAAACATATCGCTAAAAATCATGACTAAGGAACGTCTATGGATACTATCTGCTAGCTGATGTAAAGATTTTGCTGTAGAAGTCGTTTTTTGCTTGGCGGGATCTCGGATTAATCCATCCAAATACGTAAGAAGTAATCGATAGTGAGATGTAGATGATCTACATTTAGTATGAATCTTGACTTCAGAATCAAAAATGCTCAAACCAAAAGCATCTCGTTGTTTTCTCAGAAGATTCATCATAGAAGCTGCTGCAAGTGCCGAAAACTGGAGTTTATTTAATGATTTAGCTCCGGCATCTTCTGGAAAATACATAGAAGAAGATGTGTCAATAATTATTTGACATCTTAAATTGGTCTCTTCTTCAAATTTTTTTGAAAACATTTTATCAGACCGAGCATACACTTTCCAATCTATATCTTTGGTGGACTCACCTGGATTATAAAGGCGATGCTCAGCAAATTCAACTGAAAATCCATGAAAAGGACTTTTATGAAGACCAATGATAAATCCCTCCACTACCTGTTTTGCAAGTAACTCAATATTCTCAACTTGCCTAACATCAAAATTATCAAAAAAACTCATTCATTATGATTTACAAAACAAAAGTAAAATAAAAACTCCTAAATCAAACGAATGAAATAGGAGTTTTATGTAATATTTCAAATTGATGTTTAAATTTACTTCATCTACCACATATTTTAAAAAGAAACTTGTGAAAGACAATTCAATATCAAACAATCAAATTTTATGTTTTTTATAAATGAGCTGCAATTTTTGCTGCCAAAGTCGCTTTAGTAGTAACTCCTACCTGCTTATCCACAACTTCTCCGTCTTTTATGATAAGAATAGTAGGTATGCTTCTTACACCATACTTTAGGGATACTTCAGGATTATCATCTACATTGACTTTTCCAATTGTTGCCTTGCCTTCATATTCTGTTGCAAGATCTTCAATAATTGGTCCTATCAATCTACATGGTCCACACCATTCTGCCCAAAAATCAACAACAGAAACGCCACCTGCCAATGCAGATTCTTGGAAATTACTGTCTGTAAATACAAATGCCATATTATACTTCTTAATTAGTTTTGAAAAAATTTTATACGGCTATTATAACACTAGACCGTTTAGAATAGTTGCAACTAAAACTTTTAAATATTCTTAATAAAATGCTAATGTTTTTGTTAATTTACCCCAATACTACATATTAATGAAGGCAATAACTTTAATATTTATAACTTTTTTGAATCCAAAGATGTGAATTATAATGAGTTATTTCCTAACAGAACAAGTATTAATACCAACTATGGAGTAAAGTGGACAGAAACTTATTAAGCTTGTTAGTGCAAATATAATGGCAAATACGCCTAAAACAAGTGCTAACGTACCACTGATGGTTCCTGTAAAATAAAGTGCTGCAACTACTGCTGCCAATGCTAATCTTATGATTTTGTCTGTTGTACCCATGTTCTTTGTCATGATCTTAAAATTTAATTGTTAAATGATAAATAAAATTATGATACAAAGATAAGTCAGTCATAACTACGGATCTTGTGACATTTATCACACTCATTACATTAATTACAAAATTTTTAATATTCCACCTGTCATTTCAAGTTTATTTTCATTTTCTAGTTTCTTTATGATTCTTGTGACAACTTCTCTTGTTGTAGCAAGGTCGGATGCGATTTCCTTGTGCGTGATCTTAAAAGAATTACTTTTATTAATCAAAGCTTTTTGTTTTAGGTACACCATAATTCTATCATCTAGGTGTTCAAAGACAAGATGCGTTAGTGTTTCAATCATATCTAAATATCTCAATTGATAGAATTTTAAATAAAATGTATTGAATTCAGGATATACCCTACCCCATTTGATAACTTCTGATGATGGCAAAGTAAAAACTCCTTGTCATCGTGGTAAGTATATACTTTGACCGTCCCTGATAATACGATTGGTATGACGCTAACATACTGCCCTACTCTGAGAATCTTTTGATCTTTGGCAATTTCCATAATCTGTGACTTGGTCCACATTTCATCAATGAGTTTTTCGTCAAAGATTGCAAATTTTTGCCTTAATAATTGCTTGTTATATGCTACAGACATTTGAATACTTTTAGGGCCACCCACATCATAAAATACATTTATAAAATCAATGATACAAATCTAAAATTAATTCCTTTGCCAACTACATTTATGTTATTATTTTATAACTTAAATTGAAAATTTCATTTTAACAAGAAAATTAATAATTTAAAATAATGATATCATAACATTGAATATCTGTTATTTATACATTATAAATAATATTTTATAAAAATTATTTTGAAATTCAATAGTACAAATAAAAAGTTTCATCCTTTCTTAATCATAAAACATTTTATTCTAAATCTTTAAATTTTAATTCTTATGAAAATGTATCTTTTAAAATTTCGATGGTTATTTATCCTTGCTTTAGGATTGGGATTGGGTTCTTGTTCTGAGTCTTCAGATGTTGCTGATGAAGCAACTGCAGAGACCTATGCAGAAGAAACCGTATTTAGAACGCAGGAATCTGCAAAATTAGGTAGATTTGGTTGTTACGAGCTTGTTTTTCCTGTAACAGTTTCTTTTTCTGACGGCACAAGTGTTTCGGTTGATTCATATGAAACATTAAAAGCAGCGGTCAAAGAATGGAGAAAAAATAATCCACGTGTTAGAACTAGGCCAACTCTAGCCTTCCCTTATGAAATTATCAATGATGAAGGTGAAATTATTTCTGTCACAGATGAAAATGTACAGAAAGAGCTGAGACAAGCATGTAGAAAAGATTTCTTTGACAATAATGGACCAAATGGGCACAACCATAGACCTAAAATTTGTTTCCACCCTGTCTTCCCTTTCAGTGTACTAATACCAGATGGTACGATCATTACGCTAAATGCAAAAGAAGATCGCAAATTACTTCATGATGCCATAAAAGCTTGGAAGGCAAGTAATCCAGATGCAACTGAGAGACCGGAATTAATCTTTCCTTTGGATGTTATCCTAGAAGATGGCACAACAGTCACAGTTGCTTCAAAAGAAGAGTTGAAACTTCTAAAAGAATCTTGTAAATAAAAACATTTTTCGATACTAATCATTGTGATCGATGTCCAAAGAGATGGTGCATATTTGATTATGCATCATCTTTTTTTTTGCAATCATTTGGAACAAAAATGCTTTAATCAGTTTCTGTTTCTGTTGTAATCAATTCGGATTTACCGTATTCATCAATATAAATTCTGACTAAAACTATAAAAACAGATAACATCAAAGGACCAAAAATAACACCTAAAAACCCTAATAAATTTATACCTATGAAGACACCTAATAAAGTAATGAGTGGGTGTACATCAGCCATTTTTTTCTGAACCATAAACCTAGCAATGTTATCTATTGACCCTATCACTATAAATCCCCATAAAGCGACTCCTATCCCTTGCCAAGGACTTACTATAGCGAATTGATAAATGGCTAATGGCAAATAGACAACAAGTGTCCCTACGATTGGAACCACTGAAGCAATAGCAGTGATTATGCCCATCAACACAAATTCTTCTACACCGAATATCCAATAACCAATCAAACCAGTGATACCTTGAATGATAGCAACTATAGGAATTCCTAAGGCATTGGAATATACTAAATTCCGAATTTCTGATATTAATTTCTTAACATTGACAGCTTTTAAAGGGATACTTGTTCTCAGCCATCTTTCTACTTCCTTGGTTTGAACTAATAAAAAATAAAGTATCAAATACATTAAAAACACATTACCAAGTGCAGAAAAAGTCCCACCAAGTGTTTTCTGAGCGAAAGGAATAACTTGACTGCTTATTTTCTCTACATTCTCAGCTTTCAAAAGATCTATGCCATAATTCACTACAAAATAGTCATGTAATTTTGTAAATATGTCATTAATTATTGTTGGGTCTTGTACCAATGGCATGATCCGATCCACAGCTGTGGCTGTCATCCAGATCAAGGGTATAACCATAATTACTAATGATAAAAACATGAGAATCAAACATGCTATCCATGGCTTCCATTTTCTATTGTGTACTAGATATTTCATGGGATCCATCAATATCACATACAAAGTGATAGCCCCCAAAAATGCTCCTATCATGAAATATAATTCTACAATGATCACATAACCTAAAGCAACTAAAATAGCTAAAAAGAATATTTGCCTTATGGTATTTGGATGGATTTGTTTGGCAGCTGTTACAATTTTCTGACTCATATATTTACATTATTTTATAAAATACCCTTAATAATTGGTCTTAAAATACATACAAAGATAAACATAAAATACTACACATATCTACATAAAAAAAGCCATTGCAAACTTTCATCTGCAATGGCTTAAACTATTTCAATCTAAACACAAATATAAAACACACTTTATTCTAATATAATCATCTTTTTGGTCTCTGTAAATGTACCGCTTTCTATTTGATACATTAAAACACCAGAAGTACCAAGTTCAGATTTGATAAATTCAATTGTATTCTCACCTTTAGCATAATCACCGCTAACAACCTTTATGGTTTTTCCTGTCAAATCGAAAACTTTCAATATTGCATGTCCATCAAGTGGCAAACTGAACGTAATACTTGTTTTGTCAGTAAATGGATTTGGTTTGTTTTGCATTAAAGCATATCCACCTTCTTTGGCTACAGATCTAATATTCAATTTAGTTTGTAATACTTTTTGTTCGCTATCAAAAGCCATCGCAGGTGTCACATTCGAAACCATATTTAATACTTGATGATTAACAATATTGCCATTTGATTTGAACTTCAATGTAAATACTGGTTCATTAGACTTAACGGATACTGGTATTTCTTCATTCCAACTTGAAGTCAATATACCTTCTGCAAGTCTATGTGTACCAAAATTTGATTCGCTAACATTTAAAGAACCTGCCATGATGTCTGTCAGCTCCATTTTTGATGCATCAAATGTCAAAGTATATTGGAAACCAAAGATATTTTCAAAATCATTAGCATAAACTGGTACTTCAAAATATTGACCCATTGTCGCTGTAACTGGTTCTATCTCAAAAGCTAACTCATTATTTGACCTTGACTCTACGGATGATCCATCAATATTTGCTGTTGCCGATCCATTAATATCACCAATCTTAACACCTATGAAATTCTGATTGACTTTAAATGCGTTCAATTGGTTGTAAACATAACTTTCAGTGTATGGGAATGGAGTAAGTGGATTAGTAAAGACATGGTTTGACGTTACAAATCTCCAAGATTTTTGATTATTAGGAAACTCAGTACTTATTCCAAGGATTACTTTTCTTAATGCCACTAGATCGGCAGCTGTGACTTTTGTATTGTTATCAATGTCAGCTGCAATAACTTTTAATGGATCATTAAATACATCTACACCCAAAATATGTCTTTGTGTCAATACCAAGTCCAGTGTAGATACGCCGTTTAGGATGTTTCTATTATCACTCATGCTAACAGTGTATGTATTATTTTTGGGTAATTGTGTAAAATTATAATTACCCGTTGCATCAGTTTTGGCTGTTTTTGATTGATCTGGCACGCTGCTAACTAGCTTGACATCACAACCATTCATACCTAATGAATTACCTATGGCCGCTCTACCTGAGATGGCTATTTGGTTTCCATTAGAATCTGGACATACATTTGCATTATCCTGCAACACTAGTGTTACCGTACAATAATCTTGGTTGCCATCATGATCTGTCACCCACATTTCCACAGATATTTCTTGAGATATACCATTTGGAATGTCTTCACAG
Organism: Darwinula stevensoni; assembly: GCA_905338385.1. NCBI lineage: Eukaryota > Metazoa > Arthropoda > Ostracoda > Podocopida > Darwinulidae > Darwinula > Darwinula stevensoni. The sequence continues at coordinate 7,360 of CAJPEV010005909.1, forward strand.
CCAAATACAATACCAGAAGTATTATTTTGTGGAATCCAAATTTGAGCGTTGCCTGCTTCATATTCTGCTTTAGTCGATAGAATACCATTACCTGTAAAATAATGCTCTACATTTATTAATGAATCTACTGGAGTAGCACCATAAAAAGTAAATAAAAGATCTTCTACCAACGTACAATTATCATAACTTCCAAGGTCATAATCAGCAGCCCAAATTGCAATCTTACCATTAGAATTCATAACTGCCGTCGTGATAGATGAAATACAGTATGGTGTCGGCTTCTTGAAATCAACTACATTAATAAATTGTGTGCAGAATGCTCTGTTACCACATCTATCTTCCACTGTCCACTTGATCTTGTGTCTACCATTTTTTACAATTCTGTTAAATCTATCAGAATTCACCACAGCATCTAGGGTACCATTATTATCAAGATCAAACTCATATTTCCATACTAAATTTGTATTATCTTCTGGACAATCATCTATCGCAGTCATGGTAAAATCTACCCTGTCTTCGCAATTTCCATAAGATCCAAATGTTCTATCTGTACAACCATCTAACGTAGTACCACTAGGTCCCACAAATTGTGGTGGAATATCATTCTGAAGCTTAATGATTTGTACATGTTCGTACCATCCCTGACCATAGATAGGATTCAGGTCATTATATGTACACCAATCTATTACTGTCCAAGTTCTTAAGATCTTTTCGCAAGCTCCATCTACAAACTTGAAAACTTGATCTTTATAATGAGAAGCTACCAAACTACAATTATCATCATTAAACTTAGGTCTATCAAATCCTACTGGCAAATCAGAAGGGTTCAATAATGAATAACATTTTTTAGTTTCATAATTCTGTGGCCAAATAATATCATTTTTGGGATCATTCGGATTATTAACATTGTAATAGAATGGATCGTCATTATATAATGTAATAACTTGAACACAAGAATTTTTAAATCCTTGTTTATCTTCCACTGTCCATGTACGTGTCACAGTACCTACACCACATGAATTTATATTCACTTGATCTTGGTGTTTAACGCTTATAACTTCACAATTATCTACATATTCTGGTTCCTTAGTTATCTTTAAATCATTGTAATCTGCCTGACAGTCTAGTGTGATGTCAGCTGGACATTTGGTAATATATGGTGGCAATTTGTCTTGAACACGTATCTCAACCATACAAGTATTGCTATTTCCCGAAAGGTCAGTAACTCTGAACTCCACCATGATAGATGTGTTTACTTCTTCACAACAGAACTCTACTGTAGGTGTAAATAAAGTGGTGCCAAAAGTACATTTGTCTGTCATCTTTCTTGCGTCAAATCTCAACAAACCGCAATTGTCAAAACTGCCATCATCAAAAGTTGCTGCATCCACTACTGCTCTACCGTTGCCAGTAATAGATACTACAGAAAATAAATCGCAAACTGCAGTTGGTCTTACATTATCTACTACATCCACATCAAAGATACACTCTGACACATTACCACATTCATCTGTGACTATCCATTTTACCCAGTTTTCACCCAATGGCAATCCAGTAATAGTACCAGTTAATTGGTTTACGCCATCTGTAATAAATGGTTCTTCAAAATCATTCACAGGGCTGTAAGAAAGGTGATAAATTAATTCATCTGAACATTCTTCTAATATCTTAGGTCTTGGTACTACATAAGTAGCACTACAAGCGTAGTCATCCGCAGAAATAGTAACATCTTTAGGACAATCCAACTCTGGTCCTTGATCATCTATCACTTTTATGATTTGGTTATGTACAATAACTTGACCACTACACCATTCTATGACCTTGTGCGTTCTAATAAGTTTATATGAATTGCCACAAAGGTCTATCTTTACATCCACTGGATCTACGATCTGAACATTATAACATAAGTCGCCAAATGGTCTTCCTGTGATGCTATCAGAAGGAATTTTATCACCATATTCTAAACATGATAGTGGTAAATTATTACCTGGTAACCCATCATAATTCAATGGGAACTGTAACGTTGACAATCCATTACGATACACATAAATAGTCTGACAACAAGGATCACCTTGATTTCCTTTTGCGTCAGTTCCTATCCAGCATCTTCTGATTATTTTAGAATAGATACTATTACAATCTTCTTCTATCACTGTATCTGTATAACTTACTGTAGCAGCACTACAAGCATCTATGCCATTTACAATATAAGTATTATCAGCTACGTGTACAAATGTAACTGGATTTGGTGTTGGGAAAGGAATCGTACCTCCTGTTTGAGAAAAAATGATGTCAACATTGTTTACAGTTCCTGCCTCTCCTGTCTCAAAATCATAAATATTGATGACCCATTCTCCTTCTAAAGATGCACCATCAAAAATAGATAATGGATTAGCAGGTTTAAATACACCTGATAGCGTAGGATCTGTAAGTTCGCATGTTCCTTGCAAATCATCATGAGATGCAGCCGCTTCATCATCCAAAGTAATCATTAAATTTGCTCCATCACAAGCACTTGAGAAAAACAAAGGCACTGTGATCCCATCAGGTGATGTAATATTGGCAGCAAGATCTGATATTCTTGGATGCGTTATATCTAGAAATACATTGATATCAGTAATGGTTGTTCCTTGTAAATCAGCTACTGGGATAGAAATAGATTTAACCCCATTATCTGGAAGATTATTATCTAATATTCTAGCTGAAACTGGTACACGTGGAGAAAGCAATGATCCTGGACGTAAATCCGTGGAGCAAGTGGCATAAATATCTTCACAAATAAATTCTGGACCGAACTTATCTTCTACCAAAATCTCTCCCCAACAACTATTTCCAGCTGGAGAAATGATCTGAACCTTTAATGTCTGACCAATATTTGCTTTTGTCACTCTATTACCTAGATTTGTACCGTTTATAGCAGTTATTTGCACAGTGTAGTCATCATAACAACCATATTCGTTACCTTCTAAAAGCATATCAGGTGTTACAATCGCTTCACAATCACCATCTAGCGACACATTTACTAAATCGTTACAAGCAATCGCTCCAGTTATATTATCAAATTCTAGAACATTTACATTAAATGCACAAGCCGTACTTGCATTGTTAGCATCTGTTACTATATAAGACATCACATGACTTCCAATAGGGAAAAAATCACCTGATTCGAAATTGCTGTTAAGATTATCATAATAATAATCATCTGGTGTACCTACTACTCCAAAAACAATAGAGTTTGTCGCAGGTGTACCTATAGGACCATCAACAATAAGCTCACTAGGTGCACAATCAGCCGAGATAATAGTAGCATCACTCGTTGTATTACCACTATTATTTCTTCCTATTTTAAACACACTCAAATATGGTGCATTTGCAACAATTTCAGTAATAAAAGTTGTTTGTCTAGGTATTTTTATTCCCGCTGGAATAGCAACACTATGAACTGCATTATCTAAATCTGGTATGATAGCTGTATAACCACCGTAAAGTACCAACCCTGTAGCATCATAAAAATTTATGGTCACTAAAGGATCATTTACTGATTCGAATACACCTAAATTAATACTTGTAATTGACAAATCCGTAGGACCTGTGTGATTAAATGTTCTTCTATATTTAGTCTGTCCAGAATCACAAAATACAGTACCAACAATAACGCCTTGATTGTTATTTTGATTAAACAAAATATTACTGACGGTTATATCAGGAAAAGTAAATTGAAAATCTACCTCTTGTCCACACTCTCCAAAACCAAGTTGAACATTGGTCTCCAAAGGACAGGGCATCATGAAGGCTGAGCTAAATCCTTCCCAAGGCATCAGACTTTGCAATGAGACTCTCTTACTGAGTACATAACAGTCATCATACTGATGCAACCAGGACAGATGGCCTGACGACAGAGAAGTTCCACCGATAACCATCTGGTTTGGCATAATGGCCACCATCAGGAAGAAGGTAAAAATGGTAAAATAATTTTTCATTTTTTTGTGTTTTAAGAATGAACAAGATTGAAATGACATCACAATAAACTTTAATAAAAATTTTAATGTATTTTTTACTATATCGTAAGTAACTGATTTTGAACTATTTAATATTACATCCATTTTTATATCTGTATAAATTATTATGTGTATGTATGTATAGCAAACATTATACCAAATAGTAATATGTTTTGTAACCCATTTGGGTTATGTTTATTTTTTTATCAGTGGTATTACATATTATTGAAAATTATATCCTTTATTTCACAAAGCAAATTACATGATGGTCAGTACTATTTGTTCAGCAGTGTTTCTTCAATTTGCTATCAATTGATGTAGTAGTGGAAAGAATAATATTAATGTAAGTAACATAATATAAAGATTATATTTACCTTTGTTGAGTTATGTTAAAATGATGCTGGTTAATGAATACTAAGGTTAATGAATGTTTGAATTGCGGTCTCTATTATCAAGAAGGGGATCACTTTTGTTCCAATTGTGGACAAAAAACAGATGCTCATTTGTTAACTGTGACAGAATTGTTAAGTAATTTTTGGAATTCATTGTTCAACCTTGACAATACAGTATTTAGTACACTCAAATATATTTGGAGACCATGGAAGCTGACAGAGTTTTATGTAAAGGGTAAAAGAAAGACATATCTCAATCCAATGAGAATTTTTCTGATAACGTTATTGTTCCACTTCGGTTTGCTGCTAACTACCGTAGATATTGACAATAACAAAACACTTACTAATGAACTTTACAGAGAATACGAAAGGTCCAAGATCAAGGGTGAATATATGGATATCAAGTCCAAGCTATCTTTAGATGGAAGTGCATGTGTCCTTTCAGATAGTATAGAAAATGTCCTTTTTGCTAAAACTTTGCTTGTAGAACAAGATACTCAACTTTCAATAGAAATTTTCGGCGAAAAGAAATATCCATTTACAAAAAAAGATGTTTTGGAATTGCCTATAGATTCTGTTTATCAAAAATACAAAATCACAACATTCACTGAAAAACTTATCGTAGGCCAATATTTCAAAATAATGAAAGATCAGGCGGGTACAGGAAATTATGTGATAGGTAATTTTGCTTGGGGTGTTTTACTTATTATTA
>CAJPEV010005910.1:0-12457 GCA_905338385.1 Darwinula stevensoni
ACCAACGGATCGAATTATGCGATCCTTAATTTGGTCGGAATGTGTCTCACTCAGGGTCTTGAGAATTGGAGGATGTCTCCATCCTCCTTGCAAAGCAAACTGAGGAAAAGCACGTTCGCTGGTCTGAGCATGAGATCGGGTTCCATCGCTGTGATGGCTTCTTCCTACTACTTTCCCCAACTAATTCTTCTGTCTGACGACACAGCTTTCGGTCGCAATTCTTTGTGGAAAATCTTCCATCAATTTCTCAAATTTGACAGGAGTTCTCCGTATTTCTAACCATTCGACCATATCGGCAGCGCCTTCCCATCCGTTTTCTGGCGGTTATTCCACTATTTCGGAGAGCGTCCTAAACTGTTACAGTAGGAAGTTTCTTACTGCGAGAAAGGCGAGGAAATGAGCAGCCATGACTCCGACGAGTCGGATGTTGGCCACGGCTTGAGTATAAGGCGGTCCGGATCCCCCGAGCCAGCTCAACACCACCACGTTCTGATCTCTCGACTTCAGCAACTCCTCCGTCATTCTCTGCATTTCATCATCTCGTGTTACAACCCTCAAATGAAGCATTCTACGTAGGATGACATAAAGATGAAGGACCAGCAGCCACGGCTTCCGTCCATGCTCCAGGAACCCGTGAGCGAGCAGCGCGACTGGAGACCTGGGATCGAACGGGGATCGTTTCAACCGCCTCGTTTCGTTCGTCTGCAAACGCTGAAGGAAAGCGAAGCACGTCAGCGATCTTCGTGAAGATATGACTTGAAAGGAGTGACTTGCCACAGAAGATTTCGTTAGCAAATACAGAAATTTTTAAAATGTTACGCTTGATTTATTTATATATGTTGAGAGTTGACCCATTGGGACATTTTCGCGCCCAAAAAATGCTGCCGAAAACTATCTTCTCGCATCTGCAATTCTTGAACACTCTCATCGTGACTGTGGACCATGCTCCAGGAACCCGTGAGTGAGCAACGCGACTGGAAACCTGGGATCGAACGGGGATCGTTTCAACCTCCTCGTTTCGTTCGTCTTCAAACGCTGAAGGAAAGCGAAGCACGTCAGCGATCTTCGTGAAGATATGACATGAAAGGAGTGACTTGCCACAGAAGATTTCCTTAGCAAATACAGCCATTTTTAACATGTTACGCTTGATTTATTTATATATGTTGAGAGCTGACCCATTGGGACATTTTCGCGCCCAAAAAAATGCTGCCGAAAAACTATCTTCTCGCATCTGCAATTCTTGAACACTCTCATTGTGACTGGGGCCACGTAGGACTTCAGCACTGAACAAAGATAACATTGATTCAACTGTAACACTCCTCCGTTTGATCGAGCGACGAAATTCGGAATCGAAAGATTCCAGGCTGTCGCACAGGCAACAGATGCGAAGAATGTCATTCATTCATTATTGGTAACGCCACAAGATGCCGAATCATCAGCATGGGGGATTTCAAAACGTACTCGTTTCAACCATTCAAGAAAGCTACCAGGAGATCTTCACTGAATTTTGAGAAAGACTTTCTTCCATGACCAAATATGAGAAAGTGAGAGTTTGGATTAAAGACATTTCATGGTCAAGCCGCAATGAAAGCGAATGTTACGATGAAAAACTGAGGATTTCATGGGTGACTGGATCTTTTTTTTTTTTACACCCATTTTGGCATCACGATCGATTTGATCTCTCTTCGAGAGGAAAACAAAGGACAAAGGAGAGTCACCTTACGTAGCAATCTTTGGGATTCCGGCGGGTGTAGAGGCAGAAGACCGGTTGGATCACCGAAGGAGGTTGGGGATGCAGAGCGAGTGGTCTGTGCGGGGATGTCCACGGATATCCCGTGGAGAAGCATCCATACGGGGGATGGCACTTCTCCCATTTCCGGCTCCCTGCGCGCGAATGCCGAATGGGGAAAAAATCCGTCGATGGGAAAGAAAAGGTGAGTCGTAGTGAACTGGATCGTGGAATTTCAGGGAGTACAATCCCTACCATAACTCTCTTTTTGTTGGCTTTTAATGGGAACAAAATCGGAGATCATTGCCCCTAGCGGATAAGTGGATCTGCGAAACTATTCTCTTTTAGGTGATGGGATAATTCATATTTAATCAAATCATATTACTCCATTTCTCGCCCCCCCCAACTCGGGTCCAGAATTATACTCGGGAGTTGTAAATAACTTTTGGAACCTGGGAGCTATTGCCTCACAGTCTCTCTCTGACCGAGGAGCTGCAGTTTTATTGCTTCAAGAAACTGGTGAACTCTCATCCCATAAGAAACTGATGCAGGTGGAATTGGAATCTAGATCTCACTCGTTATGACCTGACGCCCAGACCATTGGGTACGAAATTTGGTTCAATTCGCGGTCCTTCGCAAGAATCTGATCGAGAGAACTCACGGAGAGGATGGAAGGAGAATTCTCGGGCGAAGTTCTTCCCTAAAGCCCTCTGGGCACGGTTGCATGCCCTGGGATCGAATGAGTCAGGATCGAACGAGCCAGGATCGAGGACATCGCCCAGGGACGAGATCTCCCTTCCCTCGTAGAAGCGTAACAAGCGCTGCCACGTGACTTCTTGCATGGCCAGGAGGAAATGCAAGAGCAAACCAGCAAGACTCATCAGCATCCCACCTGGCAGGAAGAAAACGAAGAAAAACAGAGTTTCTTTACGAAATTTCAACCCCCCCCCCAAGTTACGAGAAAACATTTTCTTCGTTGTCTTTACCTTTTTTCACCCCCGTCCCCCTAGGAAATCCACCCCCCCCCCCCCCCCCCCCATAATTATCTGTAACCAGGTGGACGTCCCACTTGGAGTAAATCTACCTGTTCGAGGAATGTCTACCTGGTTCAAAATCCTTCTACTATCCATGTTGTTGAGTCAGGTGGACGCAGGCGGACGCTTTGCATGGGGTTATCGTATGCAACAACGGTACTTCCGAGATCTTTTGCTACATTTTGTATTAGGCATCCGAAATTCTACAGCGCAAAGTAGAGTAAGAATCGCGTGGGATCACATTCCCGAAATATGGGGGGGGGAGAGACCTGCGAACGTGCGCATCGATAGGGGATTATTCAGGTGACATTGAAAGCCTGATTAATTAATTAATGCACCCCTGAACGAAACATTGAAAATTCAGACAGTGGCACTCCCGAGTGAAAAATACAGAAGATGCTATTTCATTCCGAGCACTTTCAAACCAATCGAATTTCCTCCTTAAATATTACGTAGCGGAGCTGTATGCGCAACGTGACGTTCTTGCCTGGTCGGTGAAATTCCAAACTTGCTTTTTACGTCACGTCCTCTTCGTAGTACTCTATACGTCGTAGAATAGTACTACTAGTACTGTCGTGGTGGTAGCATCAGAATCGATGCTACGCAGGATACTACGATGAGAACTGGCGTAAAGAGCGGCATTCATGGCGTCAAGAGAGAGAAATGATGGAAGCAATGCTGAAACTCCATCCACCTCATGGTACATTTAATGACCCCACCTTGAAGGACTGTCGATTCGTATTCAGACATCCTAGGCACATGAAGCCTTGCAACAGTCTGTGATTTTGTCAATGCGATACGGAGAAAAAACGCGAACCTTAATCATCCACAGCAAGTTTTATACAGCGTCGAAAAGAGGCCACCCGGTATTTCCGTAAGTACTCGACCGTGACAGTTGTTAAAACTCAGCGGACTCAAAGACCTTGGAGAGGAAAAAATAAGTTTGTAAATTTACCAGCCGACGTGTGCGTGCGGTCGGGAGGAATCGAGAGCACACACCCAAATAATGCCCTCACGACGGGCGAATGGCACTTCTCAACGCGAACAAGCAGATGTGTCACCGGTTTCACGGTCTCCCTATTTCTGATGGAGGAGAAATAGAGGAGTAACACGAAATTGCCCTTGAAAAAAAAAAAACAAAAACAAACAGTCTCCTCTTCACCCGTGGAGAATCGTAAAGGCGACCCACCGTCCCATTCAAGACCCCCCAAAGAACCGTACTAGCTCCACCGTTCAGAAAAAGAGCCTGGAACAATTCGAGAAGAATCCTCCTCCTCTTCACGAAGCATACCGGTTGGACCCCGAGAAGAATCACGTCTCCCCTAATCAGAAGGAAAAGAAAGGCCGGGTTTCCCCAATCCGCTGCATCCCATTCCACCCACATCGCAACCAAACGCGCAAGAGACCATTGTTACCCAGCCCCGGTATGAGAGCGTGAAGGGCACCCCGTGCCACTTCCATGAGAACGTCGCGTCCTTGTACCGTCACCTACTCTCCTGAGTAGGGTGACAAGAAACCTTCCCCCCCTCCCCTCCCCCTCCCCTTCCCACCCCTCCCCCTCCCCATGAACTCATACAATGTTCAAGGCCAATTTCTGACCGCTTTACTGAAGGCTCCTAACCAACCCCCCCCCCCCCCCCCCCCCCCCCCCCCCCATGCATCGTGTTTTTCGTACGTTTAATCGGGCACTTCGACTCGAAACAGCCATTTCACCTGTTTCTAAGAAAATCGGATCATGGAGTTACACATCTTGCATGCAATTTTCGCGATTGACAAGAGGAGCAGCCGAAAGTGTCATTTCTGGAATATTCCCCACCATATACATGGACTTTTTAAAATCATAATTCCCTTTTCCCGAAGAAAAACCACACGATACAAAGACCGACCTTCCAACAGATCACGCTCACCTGGCGATGGAGTGAGAAGATTCCGTAGACGGCAGGCAGGTTTTTCCCCATTTGATTTCTCACGCCGGCCAGGCAGACGTGACCGTCGCGACGCTTCTCCCTTGGACGCTCGCGCCTCCACCCGCAGGCCTTCTGCATGGAAACATCCAGCGGCCTCCCTGCGATGAGAGCAAATACGACGGACCGTGAGCCTGGAATACATGGAGCATTTCTCCGTTATTCGCTTCCAAAATATGCGGAGGGCATGCACGGTGAAGCGGATGAGACCTCGTACCTGGCACCTTTCATATCTCTAGGATGAGAATTTCCGCTAAGATTCACGTGATTTCCCAAGAGGGACGGGAAAATCCTGCAGTCTCTATGGAGATCCAATCAGCCGTGCATCGCAGAAGATCACGGCAACTCAGCACGTGGGCGAAACAAACTTCATTCCAAAAGAAATTGGCATGCGGCCATGCGGATGGCTTCACCCCAATTCTATTACTGGTAGGAGATAAGATTCTCCAGAGGTTGCCTGTCTGTTACGATTTCGGTAATTTATTCTGGAAGAAGCCGCGATACGTCGAGTTCATTTCTAGGTAGAAGAGGATCCCGGGGTCATTCCATACGAACTCAACCAGGCAGTGCGCTTCACCATTCCGGATTTGCCGATTAAAATTCTCAGCGATTGCAGTCAATCTAACAACCCCGTAAAAAAAAAAAGATGAATCACCTTCATTGGATCTGCGTTTAGCTAGATAGCTGCTGTTTAACTAAATCTGCGTTTAGCCCCCCCTATCCCCAACCCTGAAATTTAGGAGAAAACGGAAAAACCCCATAAGCGAGAAAGTTTCAATCTCGGCAACCGTTCATCGTACGGAGGCGTTCACAGCAATAGGTTTTAATAGGCGTTGACAACGGGTTAACAATTCGCTTCCTAAAGCTTTGGTGTTGGAACGAGATTTCAGCAGGTTCCAATACTCAGAAATAAGTCGATGCCTTATAGTCGGTACCCTTCGCCTTCCTCATCGAACATTCGGAATCGGAATTGGGAACACAATGGCTTCCGATCGGAGATAGTGTGGCCACATTTCGCTGTACGTGCTTAAGTCTTGAGCCATTTTTGATTTGATGAGAGGCAGACACACTCGCACCGACTCTCTGATTGCGCCTTTCGCCTTTCCATGCTTTCATCGATTGAGTCCTTGATGCTGCATCATTATGCTCATGTTGTTCTTTGTGTGAGCGTCCCGATCTTTTACACTTTCAAGTGAAAATGGCGTTGAGGTCAAGGTTTTCCCACTTTCGCGTCCAAGTCTGTAACTTGCACCCAGGAAATGTAGCAAGTGCATGGCGCCAGTGTCTCATCTAGTCAGATGGAATACTGGACTTGCATAGCAACTAGGTTTCTCCATTAATAATATTAATATATTTCAGGACCTGGAATAGTTAAGCACTTTGAGAGGAATTTTCTCAAAATTTTGGTTACTCTAAAATTCCCACTCCGGAAACGCGGATGAGGCGTTCAAGGGGACTCCAGGCTAGACTGCTTATAATAAATTATTCAAACCTTTTTTTTATTGCCATGAAGCTATATCGACCCGACCACCATGAAATATAACGCTATATTTCGTATCTATTGAAAAAAATGTATTCACGTGGACTGCGGTAGATGTTTGCAGTTGTAAGGGCCACACCAACGCGTTGCGTCAATGTGGCGTTATCTCGTACCTCGACGAATCCCAAATCTTTCTCGGAAAAGGCGAAAAGTAATTCATCTGAGACTGGGTTTCATTTCTTGCGTTTTATTTTTTTTTCTTTCATAGGGAGATAAAGGTATTTAGCTCGAGATCAGCGGAGAAGATGATGCTATTCAGGATGTCTTTATAAAGACGGTTCTCATCCGACCCTGCACACGCTCTACTTCACTTCCTCGAACGAAGGAAGTTTCATGAGTCACGGACGATCCAGGCACATTCTACTTGTGCACACAGGGCGAGAAGCAGGAAGCATGGAACGTCCATCGATCATCTGGAATTTAAATATTTCTTCTGCTGGACCACCATAGCCGCAGAAGTCGATATAGGGTCATAGGCAAGATAATAGGCTCTAAAGATGATGTCTGCTTTGTTACCTTTCAGCACCTTTGTCCCTGAAAATGCTTTTAACTTCTCTTCAAGGTAGAGAGTTGGTTTAAAGATCTTCTGAAAGGTCTGTTCCTGCCCTTCCTAATAGCATTAGAGTTGGTAGGAACATCTATAATGTGAAAGAATTCTTAATCTGGTCAGTTGCCAAAGAATGGCATGCACAGGATTACAGGCGAAACCCGAAAAGGATCATTAAGCTCTTCAACAATCCTTCCCATAGACGTCTTTCGATCACATGATTCCACTCTTCCTCAACCCGTTTATATTCGCATGAACCATATTCTCGCGTTATCATTCACATGTATCGCAGTTTACTCTCACAGCATTTTTATAATAACTTGCAAAGCAAAAACTTTGGTTTCATTTATATGTACCAGTTATTGGTAGGCGTGACCAATTCCCCTTGTTCCCCATTGTTTCCCCTTGTTTAATAACCTCTTCTCATCCCCTTGGTATCTGCACGATGCCATCTTGATAAAACATTTCAGGTTTTAATTTAAAAAAATATTCTAAGTGGTTTTCGACATCTTCAAATCGTTGGAAGATCTTGTTGTTGACGGAGTTTTGAAGGAACCTGAACAAGTGATGGTCTGATGGGGCAATGTCAGGAGAATAAGGATGGTGAATGGGCACATCCCATTTAAACTCCGTTCATTTCCCTGGGTTCGCATGGTCACATGCGGTCGCGTGTTGTCGTGATGGAAAACTACATCATTCCTATTCGCCAGAGCTGGACGTTTCCAGACAATCGCCTGCTTCGAATTCTCCTGTTGGGTGCAATACTTCCCGCATTGATGATTTCGCTGGAGCTAAGTAGCTCATAGTAGAAGATTCCATTAAAATCCCACCAAACGCAAGCATCACCTTTCTTTGGTGCGATTCTTGCTTTGCAGTGGGGAGGGGGCCTCTCTTCGTAGTGACCACCGTCGTTTTCTCTCCACATCCTTGTGAAGTACTCATGTTTCATCTCCTGTCACTACTTTCTCCAATAATATCTCATTTTCCATACAACCGAGTAAGGAAACACATGCAGAAACACACCCCATTAAATTCCTATCCGTGAGCAGATGTGGGACCGAAACGTCGTACTTAATGAAAATCCCCGTGTTCTTCAGATGTTTGGGCACATTTGATTTTGATATCCCAAGTATCTCTGCAACCGCTTTTGATGTTTGTCCTGGATTGTTTTCGATGAAAGTCCGAATTCTGTTGTCAACAACTTTGGAATATTGGTCTAGAGCGTAGGTCGTCTTTCTATTGGCCTAGAGCGTAGGTTGTAGATCCTCCTTTTGCAGTCCTTTTTTGTGTTTTGGTCGGAGAAGACTGAAGTGCGGTCAAGGTTTATTGGGGAAAATCTTTGTTCAGTATATCTTTGCAAAGTTTTCACGAATGGACAACCGACGCGAACCTGACGCAACCTCCGCAAGCAGAGACCCTTTCATCCTCATTTATCAAGTAAAGCCCCGATTTGAGTCATGCTTCCTCCACGATAAGCAATTCTGTTTGGATTGCTAAACCAGGTTAATCTAATGTACTGAGATATTCGAGTGTCTTCCTTTACGTTCTCTATGGAAATGGAACACGTACCATGTTGCATGTTGGCTCAACGTTGTGTGCTGCCGGGGGTGCTTCCGCGATTGAGTTTAGGTTAAAAAAAAAAGAAATAGACAAAGCTTTTCAAGCCAAATCATTTCAGATCTACGCTTCCTTAACGATTTCAACGTCGAAATTGCTTCTCATGAGGATGACTTTCTTCGCAACTAAACTCATGATTTCTCCGGGGGAAGGCGGAGCAAACTAGAAATATACATTTTTCAGCATATGTGTGTCTGACACGTTGTTACTTTTTACATTTCAATTCCAAAATAATTGAAAGTATACTTTCGTAGCCCCCACTTGAAATCAAGGCCAGGCAATCGGCTATAGGATAAATAAAAAGTTTCAACAGTAACACACACCCCAGTACATGAAATACTATAAAATTAAACACTACGACTTCAACTTCAATAACTCATCAACATCAGGGAAAATATAATTTATTATTTCTAATTCCCTTTCGCTAAAAGAAACCCCAAAATACATTGAACTGTCTCCAAATCTTCCACGTGCTCCTGGAAAAGGAGTTAGGGGAGACGGATTCCACAGGTTATAGGCAGTGTTGTCGAACAGAAAACATCCTCCCATTTCCTCCCTTGAGACTTCTCCATCGCAAGACATTTAGCTTCATGGTTTCCATCTTTGGAATCAGGCTCGCCCGGAAGCCAGAAGGTCTTCATGGAATTGCCACCAATGTGTCTGCGATTGAAACAATCCGAAAGTGCGTGAGGTCAGTCTGTATGGAAAATTCATCAGATCTTCTATTCGAATGAGATATGAGCGTGTCAATTTTGGAGGGACAACTTAATTGCCTTCATACGTACATCCCATCATTCCTTCTGAGAATAAAAAATTACCCAAGGATTCATACTCCTAACAGCAGATGAACCACGTCCACATTCGGTAAAACCATAATCTTTTGTTCTCTTTGTCACCAATAAAGTTAAAATAAGTTCAACTTCCATTCATGATCCTAATATGAATCATCTGCCTCACCATCAACCCAGTTGAGATTCTCATCCCAATCCACGTCGTCAGCCCCGATCTAAAACTTGTTTCGGGATGGGAAATGGGACTCCATGAATTGAAGAATGTAATCGTGCCATTCCTGACCACGATCGTCCATGACGAAGTGAGCCAAACCGTCGCCTTGGCAAGTTTTCGTTGCAGTTGCGTATTGTACTTCCCCCTTTGCTCTCAGAAAGTGAATCTTCCCCGTGACCATCGTAAATTCGAATTCTTTTGAAGCAAATGTTTCTTCAGGGAAGGAATAAAACACCTTGGATACACAGGCACCTAGCTTGTTGATAGTATATCAATGACGTTCTTGTTGCATGAACTATATAGTTCTTGAAATCTGATGGTGAGAGCAATGCTTGCATGCACAGTACGTACCACGTACACAATGTTTTTCTAACTCATTTACAAAGATCCGCGACTGTATTGTCTCCCTGACTACTCTTCCGAAATCTTGAGCAAAGCATGCGCTTGATTAAATTTATTCACACGCGCAAAATTATGTTGCCTAGTGCAACACCCGGACAGCGCTTTTTGGGCAAATATTTCCATTTTTCAGCTATGAGGTAAACATCATGAATGGAAAGACGGAATTTCAAATGTTTTGTTGGTAATTATATAGGAAAATAAACATGAGATTAAAGCGTGGAAGTCAGACATTCTCTCTTCGGACGGGTAAGACTGGAGACGATCCAGGTCAACTATGCATCTAGAGTCACCATTCTCCATTTCTTTATTCCTACTTTTAATCGCTTAATTCTTCCTGGGAACTTTTCGGGAAAACGTCATTGCGAAGCGATTCTTCCCTGATGGTTCAGTCTTGCTTGCATTACAAGCTTAAGAGCGTATTCAGTTTGTCATCCCACCTTGAATTCAAATAGGTTGCTTTCTTTTGTACCGTACAGTAAAGCACATATTGATGCTAACAAAAGTTCTCTTAAAGAACTTTCAGCTAGTCATGGTCGGCACTTAATTGAGGCTGTCGTTGACGTTGTCGACTTGAATATAAACGTGGGGAAAGGTCGGGCCTGGTTAAGAAATTTCTTCTTTAAGAATAGTTCCTAAAATATGGAATTATATGATTTTCCTTCCTTTTCACGAAATTGAATGAAAAAACCAGGGATGAGGTCTGGAAAATATTTCAAATTACTTATGACTTCTTGCTTCACGTTCACATAGACCGGAAAAAGAAAAATCCCTCTAAAATATATCGGTTGACTTTGTCATCTTGTTCGCGCCTATGTATACATATGTAAATGGGCAAATGCGTTTGGGTACTCTCCTTCATGGATCCCTTGGACTAAGTGTGACCCTTACCCGAAACAGAGATCCTAGATGTTCTATCAAGATCTACAGCATTTGTAGAGTTCTTGGAGAGGAGTTGACAAATGAAGCTGTCCTGAGCCTTCTTCAGGGCGAATCCATGACACCCGTTTTCCCTGAATGAGGAAAAAATAAAACGTATCAATAGAATGTTAACCGGAAAAAAGTGACTACAGATTTTCGAATACCTGTGGCAGGCGTTTGCACATCTGCACGATTCCCACACCGAGTACTCTCTGGATGAGTTGTTTAAAACGTAGTTTCCAGGCAGAAGCACGTATTTGGCTAATGCTGCCTCTTGGACCAGAAGGTTGAGGAGAAAGGAGACAGTGCTCATTTTGTAAGTCGAAAACCTTTAAATTTCGTACGATATATATGAGGGAAGAATGAACGCACTTGGGTACAGTAAACCTTATTAGAACTGCACCTCAAATATCTTGGGATCCCCCTCGACGCAAACGTGTAGGCTTTAAATATCGATTTGTTGAGGGGGAGCGTTGCTATGGATGCTGTTGCCTTCGGCCCATAAAACTTGACCTCATTGGGATGACGGATAGTAGTCTCGCGAAATGGAGGCGCTTTTTTCACTCATTTGTATCATTTCTGGCCTCCTCCACTTATCTTCTGATGGCAATCTCTTTGTAATGGGCCTTCTTTCCTGAAAGGAAAGAGACCACTTATGGACCCGACCTGTCCGTCCATGTGTCCGTCTGACCGTGTCTCGATTGATAAAAAGAAATTGGCCCGATGCGAAAAAGTGCAAGCTGATGTAGGGTAAAAGACCCATTCATGGGCCTGTTAGGGGCGGGTAATAAGTGATGAGCCACGTCGCAGGAAAATTCCAAAAACTAGACATTTGTTCCATGACCACCTTTGAAGTGTGTATGTGCTTTAAATACTGTCACAACATAGGTAGGCATGCTGTGGAAACTGAGCTATTGGAATTTTTATGTGCTGTGGCCCATCATTGGGGACCGGTCCGTCACTGGGTCTTTTACCCTATATGAACATGATACGGGCGGATTTCGTTTTGGAAAGAATTTGCACCAAAATTTCATTTTTATTGCTTATTTTGGATTTCAAATGTGGTCACGGAGGGAAGGTATGAGTAACCATGAGCCATTCAGGCTCTGGACCACAATGCGCTTGCCCACACGATTCAGGCTTTTGGCGCGGCGCCACGTCAGCAACCAGAGTTGTCAGTTCCTTACCTACCTTCATGGCGGATGGATCCATCCACGCACAGCCCTCCATCTTCCCATTACCGTTTCATGGGAACCACTTTTATAAGTTCACCAAATATAAATGAGAAATGAAATTTTAGTTGGTCGAAGACCGGAAAGAGATGGCATTTTGTTAAATTAGTTAACAAAATAATGGTTTCCTTACCAGAAAGGAGGCCCACTACTGGATTGGGTTTGTCCAAATTGTTTGTCATGAGAACATTTACTTAGCATTTATTGGAGTCCGTCGATAAACTTATTTCTGATATCCGTGGCACATTACTTCCCTGACGATCATCAGAAAATGTGAAGTTCTTCCTAAAGGCTAATACATGAACCTTTCGTCAACATTCTTCAGGGTAAGCACCTATTATGGTTCCCTGTCTGAGAGGAACAGTGTTTAAAGCAATTATATATTTTTACTAGCCTTCGGTGGTCGAGCCTTCGGCTCTCCATTACCTTGGATAGCGATTAATTCATTTATTCTTTGCGAAATGGCAAA
>CAJPEV010005912.1:0-12453 GCA_905338385.1 Darwinula stevensoni
ATACAGAGGAGGGCCACAAGAATGATTAAGGAGGTCAGGGGACTATCATTCGAGAAGTGTTCATGAAATGTTGGGACTGTACTCGCTCGAACGAAGGTTAAGGAGAGGCAATCTCATCAAGGCTTTCAAGATAATGAAAGGAATAGATAATGTCGAGTGTGGTAGGTTTTTCAACCAATCAAAGAATACAACAAGAGCAGTGATGGAAAAAGAGAAACTTCATTAGAAATTTCACATCAATCGCTACATCAATAGAATCTATATAATAAGAATAAGGGAAAGTCTTCAGTGAAGATGATGATTGTGATGGGAAGGCTAGCTATCTGAGCGTGAGTTGATGAGAGCGAAAAAATATTCACACAATATGAAGTTCTGCAGTTGGAACAGGCTAGGGGGTAGGGAATATGATTCTGGTCGGCTTCAATCGTTTCTGTAAAGGAGCAAAGCTGTTGTTGAGAGTAGTGTTCAGCGAGGAACATATAATATATATTTTTCAGTGAGCTAATTAACTTGTACGGATGGGAAAAGGTCAGTGCGTCTGATGATAATCCATACAGGGATAAAAATATTGTATCAGAAACGGAAATGTCTCTCTCGTTTGGATACCATCTCACAGACGAACATAGCGACCCAAATTTCTCCTCGATGGTCTTCCTCCTGAGTCCATTCTCTCCTTCACGTCTGAGCACGATAGTATGAGGAGATGTTGCCTCCAATTTCACGAGCCAATACCGATAAAAGCAGCAATGCATCATCTCGCTCTTCTGCATCGTGCACCCTGATGATGTACATGATCCTAGTAAAGGGAAGAAACTGGAAGTAATGATTCATTGAATCCAAATCATGTATAAATAATTAAATTCTCGCAGGAGAAAACCTGAATGTCACTGAACCATGAGTGTCTTCACCTGAGAGATGAAATGTGTTTCAACACATCTCTGGTTACTTTGATCATGGCTTTGCATCTATCGAAAAATCAATGTCGATAATCAACGTATTTCTAATATGATAATATAATATGATGATATGAGAATATGATACCATAATATATGTTGAGGAAAGAAAAGTTAAATAATGGAAAATTTTTTACTTTTTCCTCCTTCTTTCTCCTCGATTGTCTCCCAATCTTCCCCATAACCGTAAAAGAAAATGTTTAATTACATAAGGGTAAGACGGAATTCAGGAAGGGATATGCAATGATCTTACTAATTGGCCTCTATAGTCTCAAAGTATTTTAAAGATGGCATGATTCCATCCACTGTTCCCCCTGCACCTGCCCAGGCGTATACTTTGCAGGAAGTTCCCCTTAGCCCTTTCTTCCGAGGGCTATGGTGTCACCGCTCGGACAAAGCAGAATAATTCTTTCACGAGAAGTTGCTTCCATCTCCACGATCCCACCAATGCACTCATTAACCCATCTTGAAAAATCTTTGCATTCGGTAATGTCATGAAATATAAAAGTATGTGATGATCAGCATATTCTATAATAAAAAATTGCAATGCGAAAGTTTCGATTAGAAAACCCTCCTAAAATGTGATGAGAGATAATCGAAATTATGTGGACTCACTGTATGTAGGTGTATAGGGTAACTTGGGGGAATATGGCCATTGTGGTAATATGGCCCCTCACAATAAATCCCTTAACAGAATGAATAATTAGTTTGGGCGAATTTAGAAAATAGTTCTATCGAGGAGTGCATGGAATTGTCGAAATGTTTAGACCTGTTCATTGATCGAGTTCTCATGGGAGTTCGGGATACATAGATTTCTTTTAGTCATATGCATGCGATTCTTCTACTCATGGCCATGAAACTAATATGGTCCTCGTGCCACTTAAGCGTATATTTCCTAATAGCAGCCTGGAGACAAAAACCATTTGTTTCAAGTTATGCTATGGTTCTTTCTGAATGCTTATGGAAAGTTCTAGCCCGTTCACTTGAGGTACACATACAGTGTTGTAAATTTTGTCATGCAAGCCAATATGAGGTAATATGGCCACCCCAATTTGGGGTAATATGGACACATCCTCGATTTCATGGTAGCACCGCACTGACCTATTGGTAGTGTCAGTTTCCTTTCACATGGGACCTCAGGCAGCAAGAGATCTCTCCATGCATTTCCTCTGGATATATGGATTGACGTGCTGGACATCTGGATGAAATATGCAGTTCGTGAGGAAGCGGTGCAGGAGAATATGCACATGCATCCATGCATCCATGACATACACCAGACATTTTTGTGGCACGAAATTTGAATGCAAGTAAATATCCCTCGTATAATAAGTTAAATGGGTATTCTGCAATTTTTAGCTTTATGCATGCATGCAAAACCTTCGCAACGTTTTTCCTGCAATGTAGGACCTCCTATTGCACACTCTAAACGCAAGTTTACTCTAATCAATGTTTGATCCCTCTTCTTACACCCACAGTTCGTAAATACAGTCTCCCAATCACGTGCATTGCTACTTAAAGCCTAAAAAGTTGGAATCCTGCTTTTCGCAGCAGATCCTCGAGTCAAGTAATGATGTCGACTTCTTTCCTTATTCTCAATGCAATTAGTGTTTCTTTTTCAACTTCTGAGCGTCCTTTATTATGTTTCAAGGTACTGAGCAAGTTCCAGCATATTTCACACGTTCCTGGATAACCTGGAGTTGCTTTTTCAGAAGTGGTCATATTCCCCCAACTATATGGGTAATATGGCCTCTTGAGACCAACTTGGAAAGGATCTAAAGGCGCAATATCCATGCAGTTTTTTGCATGTGCCTTGCTGGGATTTAGTAAAGGAGATATGAATCAATACTGTAGAAACATTGCAAAAGTCAAATTCGACCTTGACAGGCCGATATTATCAGGTTTCATTTTGTAGGGCCATATTTCCCCTAATGCCTGGCCATATTCACCCAACTATAGTGTTAATATGGCGTCTTGGGACCCATGTGGACAGGTCCCAAATACTTTTTCCCATTTACTTTTCTGCATGGATCTTGTTGGGAATTAATAAAAGAGATATCAGTCAATATTTTCTGAATATTGGCAAAGTTTCATTTCATCTTGACGTGACGCTATTACCTGATTTCATTTTTGGTGTCCATATTCCCCCAAGTTACCCTATAGAGGATGGTCTTCACATCAACTTCATACAGAACGAAGTGAGAAACTGCCAGGGGGAAACTTGCTACGAAGTGATGGGTTTTGGTTTTTCAAATCAACATTTTTTTTTTTAGGAATGGGGGAAATGGAAAGAAAACATTCATCTCCTTAACCTTGTCCATTTGTCCCGTGTTGGTCAAACCATACAAGGTTTTAACATTACCCATCGTGAGATCCCTGCAACAGAAAAAAGATAATGCCAAAGCTAAGAAGAATATGTGCTTAGCATGTCTTTTAATAATTTTAAAGTCGTAACGACCTAGTATACTTCCGAGAAAAGTACGATGAGTTCAGCATCTCATTTTCAAAGCCACCTTGACCTCGTGTACTTGCCAATGAAATTCCCATGTTGTCCTTTATTATTTTTTCCTTATTCAGATGTGTCAGCGAAAAACGTTTCACAATCGTGTCATGGAATGATGCGGAAAGATGAGAGGGATACTTCTCTTTCACGCTGTGGCCGAGACATCGACGAATGAGGTAGAATATTACGTGGACCCCACATGCTTTGGCGCTTGAGCTCTGAACTTGAACGTCGTTGTAGACAACCGATTTTCCTCCATGCTCGCTCGCAAATCTTTCAACTGCATCTCCATAAAAACCTGGAAACTGACCGAGGCTATCAAAAAACTCCACATGACCCTTTCTCTCCAGGAAGAATGCAACGAAATGTCGTCCCGGTTTCTCTTGGCTGCAACAGTTGGAAACGATACATACCGGGAAGGATGGGAAGTATACATTCTCTATTTGATCTGCTGCATAGGTCCTTCGATATTTTCCCATACAAGAATGGTAATGTCTCAAAACTGCATCGATCGTGCGGGAATCCATTTTGCACGAGTACACTGTGAGGTTTCCCCATTTATACTCTGAGCAGATGGTTAAAGAGGAAATGTCGTAAATACTTGATGGTCTTTGGTAACTTCGATATGAGTATCAAAGTAGCCCATGAGTGTTATTACCAGGTTATTTGCTAATGCTTTCGCAAAGGACATACCCAGCTTCAGGTAGCCGGTTCTAAAGAGAGGCTGCTCTGACCGTGCCAGATCGCCATTATGGTTTGAACTCAAGTCGAAACAAATCATGAAACGGCGAGTTCCGTAGGACTTGAATTCTAATTCCATATTGGCATTTCCGACGGCATCCAGTGTCACAAGGTAGGGTTGTGTGACGGCATTAGTTTCGGCATCGAGGTTCACGCTATACATTGTTATCCCATCGATCGTCACCGATACGTTGTTGCAGAAAGCATGCTCTGTCTTGAGCGGGTCCAAACTATAATCACCTAAAATAGCTGTTTAGTTAAACAAAGCAAAAACCATTCTCTTTGGAATGTAAGACTCGAATGCATTTTCGCAATGATAACTTTTAATTCCCTTTTGGAGTGCGTGTGTCTTTAAAACTCTTCTCTCCACTGGATAATCCACTCAGTGCTGCCTCTAATGCCAGATTAAACGAGGAAACTGGTGTCAATTTTTTCACATAAAGCTCTGCACTTTGCAATACCAGCTTAAAGATGGCTAAGGGACACGTTGACTAGTCCAAATCTAGCTTTGACATTAATTCCACAGTGGAACTTCCGAACCATCGTTTCCGTTGCCAGTCGGCGAGCAGATCTGCATCGTAAGCGTCCGTTTCTTTCAATTAAAAATCGTGCCATCCACTGGCCCTGGCCTATTTAGATACAATTTTCTTCTTGTGTCGACGTCGATTACCAGTCCTTGACTGCATAGCTCGTTTAGAAATGATCCCTTTTATAGATTTTCCTTCCTTCTTCTTTTTCGAAACATTTTTATGTTGTTTCAATCGCTTCAACTTCAACTTTGATTTTTTGTTTTTCTTTCTTTTCGTCTTCTTCGTTGACGGATGTAATGACGACAACGACGAAAGAGGCAACGCGTGAGTCCTCGAAGGAGACAGAAATGACTTGACCATGTGACCTCCTTCACCACCGTACTGTCGGGAAGAAGATGATGTAAACATTCCAGACAGGAGTCGACGAAACTCATCGGTATGGGGGTAACGAAAGGAACGGTATTCATTTCTCAGTTTGAAGCACGTAGTCAGGGGTTATGTGTTGACGCTGGGATGTATAGAGAGGAAATGAAAGTCAATCTGATTGGCACTCAGTCATATATTTCAGGTAAATTGTGAATTACGTAGATGATCTTTTCTGCTCATGGTCATTAGAAGGCGGCTAAACGCAATTGCAGCGCAATACAAGAAAATGAATTAGATGGGAAAAGGATCACCCTCTCCTCCTGATCAACGATACGTACTAGTATATGTATGTCATCAATTACTTTCACACCGAGAGGTCTGTAGTATATCGGATTGAAGCGGACCTTTTTCCCGAATTCAGAAGGGGAAATGAGACGTAGTGAAGGACTGATTTTCCCATTGATATAGACAGGTGCGGAGATGTTGCACGTGAGTTTAAAGGTAAGCAGAAAATCCGGTGCTTTTTCTGCCAAGTGTTCCTCTTGACACACATTTTTTGCCAGCCTCAAATACCCGAACTCGAACAATATTGCTTAGAGAAGTCATTATATCATCATGATGATGGACGTATGTCTCAAAGTATGTCAATCTGACGCGAATCACTCTTCGTAGATACTCGAATTTACCCATTGCATCATCTTCGAAGTGGACTGATTTTTCAGACTCTCATTAATTTGTCCAATAATTGCGTAAGGAGAGGATGAGGTCTTTATCGCTCGTTTCGACATCCGTAATAATCCGAATCCAATCTCTTTAGGCAGCGACGCGTGAAGTACGGTTGGAGGAGAGAGTTTGCCCTTTAATTCTCCGGGATTGTCTCGCTCGAATAGAAGGTAGAGATACGTCTCTGCACTTTGTATATCCATGGGTGTCCCAACAAGAAATGCAAGGCGAGGGTCATAGGAAAACACGTATGCATGTATTTATTGATGCAAATATATGAAGAAAAAGAAATACAGCATTCAGGTCTGCGAGGTTTCGGGCATGTCCTGGACGTCAGACATCGATGAGATACGTGCTCAACTCCTGTTCTAACATCGCCGCCTAGTCAACATCATTCATCTCGCCGAATCTCGTCTCGCAATCCATTTCCCGCGGTTCGATTCTCGAGAGAAGGTTGGGCGCAATGCGTCGCACTTTCTGAATGACCCTCGCCCGACACAGAGAACATTCGTTCTTGGGATATCCAATCCAAACGTGCATCGTGCAAGGTTCACTCCAGGTGGATATGAGCAATATCTGCTGGTGACAGGATCGAGCGAATGTCGCAAGCTTCACGTCCGATCAAATGTTTAAGGAGTAGAGCATCCTCGTTTCCCCAAGTAAACACACCAACTGTGATATCATTTGTGATGAATGACAACATCGGTTTGAGATATCGACAAAGCAGCTCCCATATCCAAGGACTCTCGTAAGGAAGGCCGGTGAGGCTCTGCTCCTGTACAACCACCAACTTTTGTTCCCTGAGCGTCAAGCTGTTCCTTGGATATGGCATCTCGATGATGAAGGTTAGGGGAGCCAAGTCTCCAATCAGACGCAGGAGGGAAATTTCTCGTGCTAGTCTCTTTCCACGGGCAACAAAAGAACAGGAGCTTAAAAATATTCCCTTCATCCTCACAACTGAATGTGTCCGCTGAATCGTTAGTTGGCAGAGACGGAACGGAACTGTGAGACAAGTGGATGTGGTTTTCCTTTTTTTTAAAATCACCTCTGCTCGGCTTGCTTATTGTATACGTGGTCTTGCAAACTGTCTCAGTAATTATGCCAAATTACTCTTGGTTCCTTATGTTTCGCCATCGTAGTTGTAGCTATTTCTTGTCTGACCTCATTTTTCTTGAAAGAACTCATTTTGTTCATGAACACTTTTGCCTGTGCATTGTGAATGAGTTTTTTGGGGGCAACTTTCATAAAGCAAGAATTTTAGAAACGTCTCAATATGAGGGGGTGGAATTTTACTCAAAGGATTTACCTGATATGATAAATCTAATATATATAGACGATCGTGACTGACTGACTGACTGACTGACGCTAGATCCTTTTCCCATCTAATTCATTTTCTTGTATTGCGCTGCAATTGCGTTTAGCCGCCTTCTAATGACCATGAGCAGAAAAGATCATCTACGTAATTCACAATTTACCTGAAATATATGACTGACGCTAATTCTAACCATGTTCCAGAAGAGTTAGAAATCTGAAACTTGGTACACATGTACCTTTTTGGGTGCAGAGTTCAGAAACAATCCGACTCGGGAGGTTCATTCCCTGGGGGTACAAATCTTAGGGGAAGAAGTTTTTAAAAAATATATATCGTGATGGATAAGGATGTCATCGAAAGCTACCACTTGGGTGATACACGCCATCGGGGCACACCTTCTCGGGGAACATATTTTTTAAATAGTTCTTTTTGCTTATAACAAACGGAGACCCATGGAAAGATGTAACATGGCAAGAACGTGACCTTTTGAAGCACTCAGCTCAAATGTCAAATTCCAAAATATTTTTAGGGGGCATATGTCTTCTGGATATAACGTTTTAAAGAATTTTTAATATCATAGCGAATCGGGCAGAAATGTAAAAATAGCAGCTGTCGCACGCATAACGGACGTGATGTTGATTTAAGAAAAAATTCAACTTTTGCTGAGCGTTTCCCCAGAGCACAGCTTTTGGATGGCTTGCTTTTCCAAATATATTTTTTATCGTCAGCAAAAAGGGGAATCGTATAAGGCTGAAACTGGGTGGCATGGAGTTCCCTGAGTCTACATTTCAAAATAATAATAAAAATTCGTTAACACCATTAGTGCACTTTTTTCAGTCCCATTTTCCTGATTTTTTTTGATCCAGCGGAACAGAGACAGAAAATTTAAACTTCCCTCAGAAGTACCTGTTTGATGGCTGAGTAGAGGAGAAATCGTAATTTTGAAATATGTATCCTTAGCGTAGATTATTGGAGGGAAGTTTTTCAAAATGTATTCTCCACCCTGACAAAAAGGAACACAAGAAAATATTTAAAGTTAGGTACACAAAATCATGGAGGTAATGATTTTGATGAAAAAAATCAATACATTCGACCCCCTATGTCACATGTGTCAATGGGGACATACTTTAAATACGTGTTTCCCATTTTGCAAAAAATGAATGAATTAATTACCATCCAAGGTATGGGAGCGCCGAAGGCGCGACCATAGCGAGTTTGTTTGCCCTTCGGGCAAACAAACTCGCCCTTCGGGCAAACAAACTCGCTAGTAATCAAATATATTCGAATTTTGGAGGCTATTGTTGCGTATCGTGACTCGTCCATCCTCTTCCCACCTCAACTCTTCTGGTCGGGAACACCCTAGCATGAAAGTTCATCTCTTTGCAGTGACAGCGTCAGCGGCAATTTCTACCTGTTCATATCTTCTTGGTGTGCTTCTTTCATGTTTTCGTGGGCTGCGATTTGTCTGTAGATGACTTCGAGGAGCAATACGAACTTCTTCATATCCTATTGGAGAGATGTTAAACTCGACAAGTAGAGGTAATATAAGGAAAAGGAATTCGTGACCATATTTTTTCAAAATCGATTTTTTGTTCCTTCATGTCGCATTTGAATTGGCAAGAATACGAATGACTCTTCTATACGTTTGCAATTGATGAACCTGCTCGGAGGGAAGGTGCAGATAAATTAACAGTACTTTCTTGCATATTTCGGAAATGACCCTCACCTGCCCTTCAGTCACGCTTGTTAGAGCGTAATGAATCTCTTCTCGAGTTGCCTGTGCTAAATATAAGATACTAGCGAGTTTGTTTGCCCTTCGGGCAAATAAACTCGCTGTGGTTGCGTCTTCGGCCTGCATTACCTTGAATAGTGCTTAATTCATTCATTCTTTGCGAAATGGCAAACACGTATTTAAAGTACGTCCCATTCGAATATGTGACATGTGGGGACGAAAGCCCTCATTTTCATCAAAATCATTACTTTTATTATTTATAGTGTGCCTAACTTGATATCTCTACGTGTGTCCCGTTTTGTAAAGGTGGAGAACGCATTTTCAAATACTTCCCTCCTAAAATCTATGCTCATGAGGCATATTTCAAAAGTAGGATTTTTCCTAGACTTAGCCATCAAACAGGTACTTCTGAAGGGAATTTTTATTTTTCCGTTTCTGCTTCGTTGGATCGAAAAGCAATTCACGAAAATTGGACTATAAAAAAGTGTTCTGGTTTTTTTTACGAAAATTTTTAATTACTCTGAAATATAGACTCAGGGAACTGTATGCCACCCACTAATAGCCTTATACGTTTCCCCATATAGCGGGCGGTAAAAAAAAATATATATTTGGAAAAGCAACCCACCCAAAAGCTCTTCTCTGGGGAAACGCTCAGCAAAATTTGAATTTTTCCTCAAGTCAACTTCACGTCCGTAATGCGTGCGCCAGCTGCTATTTTTCTATTTCTGCCCGATTCGCAGGCATGTTTGAAATTCTTTGAAAACGTTACGTCCTCAAGAAATACGCCCAAAAAATATTTTGGAAAGTTGACATTTGACATTTGAGCTGAGTGCTTCCCCAGTCTTCCATGGGTTTGAAGCAAAGAGGACTATTTGAAAATATGTTCCCCGAAAATATGTTCGTGAACATGATAGGGAAGTTAAAGGTGGGCAAGGCGACCGGTCCCGATGGGATTCCTACGAGAGTCATTAAGGAAACCGCGAGAGAAATATCGGTTACGCTTAGAATTATATTCGAAATCTGCATTTCNGCTCGACCTCGACACGTGATATCGAAATGGGCGAAATCGCCTCTTGATGTCACTAACTACCTTGAACCTTGAAAACCCTTGCCCCTATGGCGTGTATCACCAAAGTAGAAATTTTCCTGAACTCAGCATGTGAATAGCTACTTATGTCAGTCCGCTACTCACGATCATCTGAATATAATATGAAAGAAGGATTTTTTTATTTACTTAGCTACTCATCTTCCTATTTTTTTTCCAATTTCAACCTTTCCAGCAATCTCCGTTTTGCTGGATCAGAAAATTCTGGAAAATTTGCAAGATATGTGCCCTCGGGCGTTTTAACCGAAAAATATCATTTTTACCGAAATCAAACCTCAGTGAACTACATGCCCACAAAGTATCAATGTTATGCGTTTGCTGTTTTCGCTGGTGAAAAATGATGTTTGGAAAGCCGACCCACCCAAATGCTACGCCTGGAGAGGATGCACCTTTAAAGCTGAATACTCACTCAACTCCATAAGATCACGTCACTTATACGTGTGCCAAGTCTCACATTTCCATTTCTGTCCAATTCGCCACGACAATTACTTTTTTTTTAACATCGCCCCTCGAGTAATTTTCCCCTGGGGATGTATCAAGGCATAACATTTTTCTTCAACTCCATATCTTGTTAGTCAAATTCATACAAGTTCCAGCTTTCCATGTCCAACGGTTTAGCTATTGCAAAAAAAAATGTTGTGAAAACATCTCCCTTTGAAATTCATGCCCCAAGGGCATTTTTATACCAAAGTCTGAGTTTTTCTGCACGCAGCATCCCGGAAGGTATTTCTGTACCAAGTTTCATCTTTCCACACTAGCTTCACCAGGACAAAAAAAAACACATGGAAACGTCGGCGACCAAACATATGCCCCCAGGGAATGGATCTAAAATTTTGCATTTTTCCTGAACCCATCGTGTCGTTAGGCACATCCATGGCACGTTTCAGGTTTCTATTACTCTCCGTTTTACTCAAGCCACGGGACATGGAAGGCAAGAGAAGCCAAAGAAAGGCATGGAATGGGCGGGAATTTAACCCAGGCCTCACGATTACAAGCTGGATATGCTACCACTACACCACCAAAGTGTTTCTCGAAGACATTTTATCCATGACGATATATATTTAAAAAAAACATCTCCCCCAAAATGCGTACCCCAGGGCATGTACCTCCAAAGTCTGATTTTTTTCTGAACTCTGCACCCCAAAAGGTACATGTGTACCAAGTTTCAGATTTCTAACCATTCTGGAACATGGNACATGTGTACCAAGTTTCAGATTTCTAACCATTCTGGAACATGGTTAGAATTAGCGTCAGTCAGTCACGATCGTCTATATATATATATATATATAAGAAACGGCCAGTGTCTTCTAATTAGAGCGAAAGAATCTAAAGTTTCCTTAGCCACTCCATCGTCGTCCATTGCTTAGGTGTATCAGGATAGTCTAGGAATTGTGTTTCATACTCTCGTTTTCCTCTCTCGGGATTCATGTGAGAATCCAAGACTCGGACGGGATAGTGAGAATCCTCCTGACTAGGTATCAACTCTCCCCAATCAAATACCCCGGGAATGTGATTATCACTGTCAATTTCTCTCAGTTTATATAGACGGGGAACTGTATCCATTATCTGACCAATTTTATATACTGTAGTTGTCTACTGTTTAATGGGAAATACCCCCGTGCGAAACGAAAGGGATTCTCCTTTGATACTAACAATACTACCTTTTTTATATTAATTACGCCCACTACTAATTATATTAATTAGTAGTGGGCAATCGGAGGCATTTCTTAAAGGAGTTAAACTCCAATGTGGAATCGTCTAGTTTCGGCATGTGAATTGCTGCAGCCGCATGTGTCAAACACAGGCGTCTATGCTTGTCGTAGGAATTCTCAAAGGAAAGTCCTGCTAGACATCGATCGCAGTAGTGCTCAAACCGATTCTTACGAAAATGATTCATGAATCCTCTCATGTTCTTGATCAGAACATTGTGACCTTCTTCGAGTAGCAATAAAAACATCCGCGGTAGGCTCTCGGACATGGTTGAAGCATAAATGCTGTATACCCTATCTTGTTCGTTCGTCAATTCATAGCCTAAGATCGCAATGCAGTAAAGAAAGCACTGATCGTCATCGTTATGTGGATTGATGAGGGAATGCATGGTTTTGAGCGTATCAGGAAGTTGCACGAATTTGCTGCCTCGTATAGGATCAAAAAGCGTCACTTCAATTTTGCAACGCTATCGTATTGGGTTGGAAAGAAAGTCTTGCAACACTTCGCAAATTTTTCCAAATGTTATAACTTTATTGAAATGCAATTTGAGTCTACAATGTAATGACCATTGTTGCCTATGACATATTCCCAACGCACGGGTAACTGCTCGATGCCGTTTGCCCAGAACTCTGGCTATTGCGAAACGAAGAAACGGCCGACATCATTTTCGAGCTGTGCTCAATCGTCGAAGGCCTAGTCCCGCAGGTGATTCCTGAGGGCCCGGAACAAGTGATAGTCGGAAGGGGCCAAGTCCAGAGAATACGCTGGATGGGGTAAAACT
>CAJPEV010005913.1:0-12449 GCA_905338385.1 Darwinula stevensoni
TTTGACCTTTAACCTTTCACGCATCACATGTATCCATTCGAAAGAGCAATGTATTAGCTGTATGTAAACGTTAATTGCACATCTCAACAAGAAAGGGTGTGAAAGTTATGCTTATTTCATTGCAACCTGGGCAAAGTCCACCTAGCGGTAACTTCAAACATTAACTTCAGCAAAACTGTAGGTCGGAGGTCACTGTGAGACCCCTCCTTCCACTCCTCTTGAGCCCCCCTACAATAATTATAAGCCAAATTTCAAATCCCAGACCCTCGATTTTTTAGTTCCTTCCTACCTTAAGTTCAAAAGGCCAGTTTTTGGAGTTTTAAGTAACTGACAAGGAGAAAAGAATCTCATGTTATCTTCTTAAGGGTTTTATGCAGTATGCAATTCAAAGCATGAACACTAAGAACAAGGGCTGCAGTTCAATGCTTTGACACGTATTGTTGACTCTGTGGCTCTGAATATGATTCTGTGAGGTTTAGTAAGATTTCATCCTAATATAAAGCTGATATCAGCGAATATGTTTTCCTTCAAGATGCAGCCTACCACATCAAATATCATCTGACTCTTCCAATTTTATAATTAATTAAGCAAGTCATTGTAGTTGATCTTGTGAACTTCCAGCATCCATTTCAGCATACTTAGAAGAATCCTGTTTTTTTCTCATTGCTGAGAGTCCCCCCTCACAAAATGCTGCACACATTTTTGGTCAGTTTTTCTGGTCTAGGAGGTCTGACATTCAGACCTTTCTTTGACTGGCTCAGTGCCAAAGTTCCTGTGTCACTGCAGGGGACAAGTCTCTTCATCACTGGAAAGTGACTGTCCTGACTTTTAAAAACCCTTGGACAACAAGTGCATTATTGAAACAGACTGAAACTATGGGAAATTATCCTCTAAAATACATTGTAAAAAATGTTGGCTTCCAAAAACACCAGAGAGTACATCAGAAAATGCCTAAGAACATTTTATGTATGCTGAAATGCTTCCATATGCATTCTCTGAAGTTCTCTCATGTGTTTCTGTTGGAAGCATCTTTTACAGTGCACCATCTGTGATGGGTGTTGCCATTTGAAATTCAGAAGTTCTGAGAGTTTCCTTTGGAATTGCACATCATCATCAATTGAAACCAATTGAAAATATAGTAGCCTCTACCCATGCCATCTTGATTTATCATGATTTAAATGTTAGGTTAAGGCTTCATTAAATGATGTTAATTGTATTAAGAGATCTGATTGGCTGGGGACAAAAGGGGGCTGTCTAACTTGAGTCATAAACCAATCAGAAGTTTTTGTTGTTGCCTCCTTTCCAGAAAATGACATTAGAACCTTGTTGAACTGAAGCATTAAGTCTGTGGCAGATAGAACCTTGAGATATGGTGGAATTTTTGTCTTTCTTAGGTGTATTCACATATAATCAACAGATCTCATGAATCTACTTTCCATATGCATTATTTGGATGTCATCATCTCAATTTTCATGGAAGTGTCTGATAAACTGTATTGAAATGAGGTGATGATATAGTCACAATTGTTAGAACTCCAGAAACTGCTTCTCTTAGCTAGATCATGGTTATTTTTTTGTTGAGAGGGTGTTGCAGCATGATGTAATCACAACCTTGTGGCATTCTTTTCCAGATTCAGCTCCTGAAGTTCCTTATGGATTTCATAGTTGGGGAGATGATGGATATCCCATCCATGGACCTAGAGGGACTAATCCAGCAAAATGAAACCCTGGAAGCTCTGGCCCTGAAAGAAGACTGCTCTTGGATGTTCTACAAAACAGGTGACCTCAAGTCTCTGATCTCCAGGGTGCTACTGACCTCAAGAATGAGGCTGCTGCCTTGCATTTTCAAGATGGAGAGCATCATTGTCCAAAGACTCCCATATGCATCTTCCTTCCCTTTTGATGATTGATGTTTCAGGGAAGGAATGCCTTGCCAAGGATGATGCCTTGAGTGGGTTTTGGTTTCTTCAATGCTGATAGATCATTTGCTTGAGTATTTTAGCTGCATGCAGATTCTCATTGGGTAGTAATAGTTCTCTCCTGGCCAAGTGCATCCATTAACCCTTTGAAATGCTGAGTTTTTATAGTTCTATTGGGTAATGTGATGAGTATGCTCGTCAATAGCAGCAAAGGGTTAAAGAGTAGCCTGTATCAAAGATGTTCATTGCAAAATAAGGAACTGAAGGAAGAGTTGAAGCACTGGGACAAAGTATCATGATCCTCTTGTTATCAGGAGGTAGATTGTCAATGGGCTTCCAGAAACTATTAAGATTCCCCAAACACCTCTCCTGAAAGGAGTTGAATTATATTTTGAAGTAATTGCAGAAATCAACATTCAGATCTCAAGGACTGTCTTTTTGTGTGTGACATGTGGTCACATGTCACCCTTGAGATTTGGTTGCAGTTGCTTCCAAGGTGCTCTTCTCCACAGTTGAGGAAAAAATGAAAACCAATACCTTCTGTACTTGGAAAGGTGCAAGTCAATGGTCTCCAGTCTTCACCATTTGGCAATTTATCCTCCTAGCTAACATTTAAGTCTTTCATAGCTTTGCTTGTTTGTTTTTGTTAGGTAATTATAATAATGATGATTTTCTATATCTTTTACTAGTGAAGATGGAAAAGTAAAGGCAGAAATATTAGTACAATTCACCCGCTTGCTTTATGCATCAACAAAAGAACTGCTCCATCCACAGAGAAAACAATTTAGGACAGGGGTAAGGTGAAAGTCAGTTGGTGAGAACAGAGGCTTTGATTAAATGGAGCATCCCAAGGAGGCAGTGGTGCTGACAGAAGTGTGACTTGTGTGTTGCATTGTCCACATGGAACATGATGCCATGATGGAACATGCCTGGCTATTCTTGAAGTGCAGGATGGGGCCAGTTTGCTGGATGTTGATGTGTGTATATTACAGTCTCATCATATGGCAGATTGTCTATGAGAATGACACTATCTTCTTCCCCGAAGATATTTACCATGACCCCTGCTGATAGCTGGGCACAAATCTTTGGTGATGGACTCCCTGCATGTTTCCATTGCCTGCTTTGATACTTCAGTTCTGAATGTGAGATGTTTACCAACATCTTGACCATTGCAATAATGTAGTTGAAGAACTTGTCCCTATCAGGTGTGAAATGTTTGAACATGTCTTCAGCAATGTTGCATATCTGTTTGTGTGTGCTCTTCAAATGCTGTGGAACTCACCTTCCTGCCGCCTTACTAGTCATAGTCATCCAACAATCTACCAACAAGTTGGGTTGGGCAAGTTGGGTTAATGCTGCAGATTGTGTGCAACTTCATGTATGGCAATGTCCTGTCAGGTTTCCAATTTACAAAACTTTCTGCTATAACTTTTGCACCTTCCCTTGTATATTTTGTAGACCAGGACTTTTGTGTTGGAGTTGCTGAACATTTCATACATCCTAAATGGATACCCCATATGTGAGCAAATTTAGGACTTAGGATTTAGGATTTAGGACTGTCTGTTTTAGGGAGGATGGCATTAATTTTAACAATGTACTCTTACATTTGTAGCACAGGTTATCAATTGATGTCATATGTCACATGAATGCCTGATTGACTAGGTCTGCATGCAATAAAGTATGAACTAAGAATGGTACCTCCTCAAAGTGGCACCCATATTCAGGGTGACCCCAGAAAAGGTCACTCTTTTCAACATGCATTTTGGGTGTGATGCCTTCAAGGATTACATGTAACATAAAAAAAAAGAAAGATTCATTTACAAAATTTATTAAATTTCAGGCTTGAAATATGCTAAAGGATGACTTAGAAGAAAATTAGTGAATTTTATTTTTGGAAAATTGGTGTTGCACTCAGTGACTGCATATGGTGACAGGCACATCCTATCATCCTTGTGGTGCTTGCAGAAGTCAGTGTTTCCCTTTCCCTTCTTGGGAGTGTCAGGACATCGAGTGTGTGTTGGGTCAAGTTGGTGAGTACATGCCGATTTTTTGTAACTGAAATGCAATAATTTTTTTATAAGTCATCCTTTAAGATATTTCATGTCTGAAAAAGCATTTTGTAGCTATGTTTGTATTCTTTCCATTACATGCAACCCAGAAAAATATCAATGAAAGCATCACACCTAAAATGAGCATTGAAAAGATTGCCCTTTTTTGGGGCCACTCTGTGTACATGGACATGGCAGTGAAAGGGCTAAGTCTCTTCAGCAAATTGAGGGTGTAGTTGAATCCCATTACCATGTCACTGTTGCTTCTGAAATTATTATATGGTGTTGCTAATTTAAAAAAAAACAGGAAGTGGTCATTAACTTCCATTTAAAATGACTTTAGAATTAGTTTTCCTCTAATATAAGACTGCAGGGTGTTCCAAAAGTTTCTGACCCCCTAAACTAAAGTTGGAGGTGTTATTAATGAGAATATTTTAATTTAATTGTACTCCTTGCAACCAAGAACACCCTAAGTACCAACTCTGACATCAATACCTGATATGACTTCTGCAGACGTGAAGGAACCTTCTATCAGGGTTCTGGAGTTTGTAAGCAAATGGCAGATGACACTTGTCATGTTGGCTTCTCACTCCACTGAGTACCCTGTGATGACTGATGTCTGATTTATGGGGTGGGGCTGATGCAGAGGACCCTGCTGGAACCTATTCCATAGGTACTCCAGGTGTTGAGGTCCATACAGTTCCATGATTAGTTCTTCTGGACCTGTACCCAAGTTTCTTCGATGACACAGAATGTGAAGACAGCTGTGTGGCATGGGGCTCCGTCCTGCATCAGCTCTGCCTATTCTTGGTCTGAGGAGATCACCTGAATCTTCATATAGTCGGTGTATGTAAGCAGGATATTTTCACAGTGGCTGAAATAGCATTTTGCCATATTTTGTGAGGGTGGGTCAGAAACTTTTGGAACACCCTGTACAGGGTGACCCAAAAGTTTGCTGACTCAATTTTTCACACTTTTGATGAGCAAACAATCAACGAACCAACAAAAAACTGCACTTATACCATCAGTAGAAACTCAACAAACAGATGCTGTCCAAATCCTTCAAAATTTGCTCCTTTAAGATGAATGCAAGTATTCAATCTCTCAGGGAATTCATCCACAGCAGCACCAAGTGACTCTTGAGGCAAATTCTTCCATTCTATGACAAGAGCAGCTTTCAGAGAGTCAACACTACGATGGCTCTTGGAGTAGACCTTTTCCAAACATTCCTCAAACGGTGTAGTCCATCGGGATCAGGTTCAGTGAGGAAGCTGGCCATACCATACCTTGATTGATATAAGGTCAGAAAAATTTTATTGGCACCATTTCTGAACATTGATGGCTTTGTGGACTGGCACTGAGCCTTGTTGGAAAATCCATTTCCTGTCCCAGAAGTGTCTCGCTGCCCACAGTTTCACAACCTTTTGAAGGTTGTCCTCTATGTAAAACTCGGCATTGATTTTAACTCCTTTGTTGACGAAAACAAGTGGAGTACGGCCATCAGTGGTGATGCCAGCCCAAACCGTCGCACCAGCAGATTTTTGTTCATAAGTAACGTTGCGGACACTCTGAGAGATCGAAAAGGTGTTGGTTGCTCACAAGCGGTCATTCTGACGGTTCAAAGACTGCTGCACAATGAAAATTTTTTCAGCAGTGAACAGGACATCCTGATGTAACCCAGTAGCGAGCTGCTGCTTGAGATATATGCAACAAGAGACCCTGTTCTTCATAATGAAATTGCTGAGAAGCTGAACCTGCCTCATTTTGTAAGCCTGAATACCTAGTTTGCTCTTGAGAATTCTGGTTACCGAGCTACGACTGATACCAATTTGTGAGGCCATTTTCTGCACCATCCTCCTTGGATTACGTTGAAGAAACTCCCTGACAAGTTTTATGTTCCTGGATATAACAGCAGTGCATGGTCAGCCCTATCTCGGTCTGTTGTTGTAGCCGAGAGTTTCCTTGTACCGTTTGATTGTCTTTGACTCCAGCTGCTTGCCGATACCAATCTCAGCAAGGGCTCAAACATTCTCACAGTTCCTTTTTTGGCCTTGTAAAGGTCTATAATGGCTGATCTTTTTGAATCCATCTAAATGTAAAACAAATTATAACTGAATACAGTTTTTTTGGTGCAAAAATATAAAAAGCACACTTAAGTGATAGTGAACAACTGAAAATTGGGTGTGAGCAGGCTTGCCCGAACTTGTTCGGACACATCCAAAAAAGTCAACGAACTTTTGGGCCACCCTGTATTATGCATAGTTTTCTCAGGTGGAGGAGAGAAGCTCCTATAATTGGCATTTAAAATGTCAGAAGGGACAAGTGAGTGGCATTGTTTGTAGCTAGTTTTGCTCCTGTGCCACAGGTTCAAAACAGACCATGTCAGGTGTTTATTTCTGAGTGCAAATGCTTAATATGCCTGGGAGGAAAGACTCCCATGTATGTAGCATTCCCACTTATAGATATGGAATGTTAAAAAACTCCAGCAGTGTAAACTGAACCCAAGTAGCATATCCTTAGAGCAGTGGTTCTCAACCTTTTCTATCCTGTAGCCCATCTTAACAACTGCAAAGTGATCTGCAGCCCACTACAGACTTAAAAGCCATATAATTATTGTTCGTCAAACTGTTAATTCCTATTTTTATATTTATAGGTACTTGCCATGGCCCACCCACAGCACCTCCACGACCCACCAGTGAGCCATGGCCCTCTGGTTGAGAACCACTGCCTTAGAGTAACCATCATGAGGATTAGCTGTTGAAATGGTGCAGATTCATGAAGCTTCTATGACCAGTGCCCCATTGTATCCTATTTTATCTGCTCTGGACAATAGGTTTACATTCTACTTGGAAAAAGTTGCATTCTTTCTCTTCTGTACATTTTCATATTGTATTCATCCAGCTTTTCCATTAACTCTCGCATATGTGATCCCATATCTGCATATCTGTCCTTGAAAAGTGAAAACCAACTGAAAGTGCACATAAAATTGTTGATCCACATTCCCTCATACTGCAGCTTTCTTTTAAATTTTGCTCCCATCAGAGGGTATATTTTGGGACATGCTTGGTTAAACCTCTCCAGTAAAATTGTATCATGATATTTCACAACTCTCAGCTTTCTTCAGCATGATAATGTTGTTCAATGAGTTGGAAGTGTTGGCTCCAGATAGGATCTTGGACCCTTGGTTTACTGGGAAAGAGAAAAACAGAAAAATATTTGTTTCCTCTTTCTTTCTTAGCAATAGAGGAAATTTGTTATATTCAATCTCCCTTCTAAGTGGGTACATAAGGAATATTTTGCTATGACCAAATTTTCTTTCTAACTGCTTCAACAAGTTCATTTGTGACATTAACTAGTTCTTATTGCAGTTTTTTCTCTCCTTGGTGATTGTGCTGAACCTCATATCTAGCCCAATCCTAATGCTATCTGTTATCTTTAATTCCACTGTTAGCCCCACTTTTCTTAACTCTGATTAAAGTTGATGTGGAGGGCTCAAACCACCAATTGGATGCAGCATTTTGCAAGTAGTATAGACAGAAGGGGATATTAAAAACTCACTTTCCCTGAATTTTTCATTCCAAGAATGAATAATTTCTGAAGCCATGTCATATTCAAATATAGAAATGCATACCTATTGTTTTTTTAAATGGTTTTTCTAAGGATATATGCCAGTAATAAGACTGTCATGCTCACTTAATTGGTGTCCAAGTGCATTATTAGGAAATGATACTTTCTAGGAGAATAATATGTTGCAGGTACTTGTTTCTTAGATGTTTTTCAAAATTTTCTGGATAAGTAATTTTTCATGCATTACTATTGCAACAGTACTGGTGGCAGTCTTTAGCCTACAGTATGGGTCAAAAGTATTTCAATACTGGAAATATTAATATCCCACCACTCCAGAGTGTGATGAAACTATTCATTTACTAGTGCAATATAGATAACCAACTTCATATAGATAACCAACTGCATTTGCTAAGGCATACTTCTTACTACACTTTTCCAAATGCCTGGATTCAAGTCTACCAATGCATTTTTGAATTTCTGCATGAGCCATCTTTCTTGACCTCCTCCTTGAGAATCCGCTAGAGATATTCAATGGGATTTAGGTCAGGGTTGTACTGGTATGTTAAAGCATTCTTCAACTATTGCTGACCAATTGTCATTAGAAGGAGCCAAAAATTTTCCATTTCCATAAGCCCTCAAATCCTTTGTCAGCTTTTTGCTTCAAAACGCCATAGTAGGCACCATTTTCAACAGGTATTGTGCTGCTGCCTGGGCATAAACGAAGAAATTCCCTATGTCCATCAGTAGCAGAAACATAGCATTTTGTATGAATAAAATCTCAGGCTTGTCTGAATCATGGTTCTCCTCTAATAAATTAGGGCTCATTACTTTTGGTACGCCCCTCGTACTTCTTGCCTTTCGAGCTCCTTGTGAACATCACTGCATGCCTTTTTCCATCTCCTCTGCAAGTATTTCATGCTTGACGCCATACTGTTGCTGCCCTGTGATATTATTATCTTGCATTATTGTCTTGTGATAAGAAGTCATTTGAATATCCATGGAGATGACCTGATGAACATTTCTCTGAATATCCTCCTTACCATCTTGAATTTGACATACACTATGACTCCTCCTCTTCCAAGTTTGATTTGGTTCCAAGCATTCTTGGCAGTAAGCCTGATACGGCCATCGTCAAACCCAGCCCTTGCTGTTGTCCTCCCAGGTGAGGAAACATTGCTTATCTGTGAATGTCATTGAAAAAATGATTCAATGCTTGTCAAACAAGTGCCTTAACAATTTTTTTTACAAGAACTCTTCTTGTGTGTGCTCTTATTTTGTAATGGTTTCTGGTTCTTTTGTCTTAGGCATGCTTGAATGCACATTTGAAGCCAATTTTTCCACCTAAGAGTTACTGAGTTGCATCCAAGTCTTCATCTGTTTGCACCTACCAATGTATTGAAATTTTTATGGTTAATGTTATTTGCACAACTCCTATGAAATATCGACACAGATGTCAACTAATGCATTGGTTACATGTATTGAAGTCCTTCTTCTCAGCATGATGCATGACTGATCTCATATTTCATGAGATGCCATCTATCTTGCTGCTTCTATGACCTAAATGACAATCTGTAGTAAAATCTGTTTCAGTGTTACCTTTGTATTTGACTCCCACATCCATATCTCATTTTCAGCCATCTTCTTGGACCATGAATTGCTGAGACAACCTGCAACTCCTCTATGACTTCAGATGGAACATGCTACTGCCTTGAGCAGCATGTGTTGTTGAAGAACCTGTGTATCCATTGTGATCACTGGTTGGATTGGTCTGATCAATGCTGAGTAAAAGCCATATGAACAAAGGGATACAGTTCAGCCATCATGGAAGCCACCAGCACCCTGGAAAGTTGCGAGTGTTCCATGCATGCATTCTCTGTGGTTTCACATGTGAGCTTTATTATCCTGTAAAAAGGGAGTTCACTCTTTTGAAACTCAACATGTGCCATCCTTTCCACCCTTGTGATGTCATATCTTGATTTCATCTTTTTCATTATGTCAATTCAAACCTCTAAGGGAGAGTCATGTCCAGAGGGATTCTCAATCTACATAGCTAAATATTATGGTGTTGCAATTTTTTCAGCAAAGATACAGGCTGGTTCTACTGTTGAAGATACAGAGCAGTCCAGGTGTTTCAGGAGCATTTGTGCAACATTGAAAGCAGAATTCTTGGAGAATTATTGTGGTCTAAGGGCAAAATCTTTGAAGGTTTTTCAAAGGTCATAATAGGCATGGATATCCTCATTCTGGGTCATTCTGTGTCTATTCATCCACCAAAACAGCCATTTTAACATAGCACCCCCTGCAGATTTATCTCTAATTTGGTACACATAATGTTCATGGCTCAAAACCAACTGTATCAGAATTTAGTCCAATTGGATTGATGGTTCAAAAGTTAAAGTGATGTCAAATTATGAAGTCACAACCCAATGACCTCACTTCAAAGACCCATAACTTGGAAACTACTTTAGCCAGGTACATGACTCAGATGTCATTTGTTTGCATATGTCTAGAAGGTTTTAAAAAATGGAGAGAAATAGGAATTTAGTGAAAGTCTGAATGCATTAACCTTTAACTGTAACCTTTAACCTTGAATAAGGTTATGTGGGACTCTGGATAAAAAGTTGACAAAAGTGTGAATGTTGGGTTTAGTTCCTAGAAATTGAAAATTTCAATGATGTAATGTATTTCGTTTTCAAGGAAAAAATTACAAGGTTCTTTGCACGCCTTGAGTACCAGTGTGGTATCTTCTCATGGAAGACAATAATTGATTTTCCTCATTGTTAGCAAGGAATCATTCGAGCATAATTGGGCTCAGTTCACTTCTTCCACTTCTTTCTGTACAAAGATATATTTTGTAGTTCACCTTTTTGAAAGGAGTGTCCCCTAATTGATGAAGATGTGGGAGACGTTACTAAGGCAATGTAGAGGATCTCAGCCTGATGCACTCAACTAGTGTCTTGTTCTTCTGGCAAAAATAATTATTGGCTTCACTATTTAGATGTATGAAGTTGAATAGGATAGTTCCTCTGATTTGTCCTGCACGAGCCCTCACCACCACTTCTCATCATATATTCTGACATTTAAAGTGGATCTAGGCCTAATCTTCCAGCATTGTAAGATCTCCTTTTTGTCAGTTTCCTTGGTATCCTTACCAGTCCTGGAGATTCTCAAAATTTTTAAGTGCTTCCCAGTCAAAAATTCCAGCTGCTATCCAGCTGGTATTTATAGCTGGTTCCAACTGGTTCCAGCTGGGAGTGGGATGGTTTTCAACATTCTAGCTGGATTCCACTTGACCTAGCTGGTATATACTTGGGTTGCTTTTTGTTTACCTTGAGAGTCCTTAATCATTATTATTCCCATTCCTGATGTAAATAAATATATTTAGATGTATATAAATACTAGCGAGTTTGTTTGCCCGAAGGGTAAACAAACTCGCTAGTATATATATACATCTAAATCACCATCGTTATTATCTCGTATGCGAACTACGATTCGGCAATGGGTAAAAATTATGAAAATGTAGGGTTTCTCCCAATCTTTTAGTCGCAGGTGGCAATTTTTTCGATCCAGTCAGAAATATCCAAGTCTGCACGACAACGTTGACTCAACCTTGATAAGATGTTGACCGTGTTGATGGGATGTTAATGTTGATGGATCAACACCAGATCAGCGTAATTTACTGCCGGTAGGTCGTATGGCCCTTCGAATACAAGAGCGTGCAACCTGCCCGCATCTTGTTCAGCAGTTAATGTTCTAAAATATGTCCGATCTATGAAACAGACTTCTTATGGGATTAATTTGGTTTTCTCTGCGTTGTGCATCGAATGTTTGTTATTTCGGCTTAACTATTTTCAGTGCTGACGGGATTGGAAATGTCGATATTGAGTAAATTTTGACTACTCGTTGTCTTCATATTGAGAAACTTTGAAAGCCTCATCATTGTTGCAATGCTGAGGAGGTATTCAGGATATGCTGTTAAGATGAGGATGGACAACATAGAGTCAATCTACCTATTGTCGTAGCAACTTTATAAAGGCAACAAATCCTAAGAGGACAATTAAGGCAAAACTTGGGCGGAATGGGTGACCGCATCTAGAGGTCGAAAAAATATAAGTCCTGTAAATATACTATCACACAATTTTTCCTGACTTCGGATGCGCACTGTTTTGCACAGTAAGTGCTGCAAGTTGATACAGTTACAGACCTTGACAACCTGTAGTGGCCACCCAGACCCCTGCGTCTGATAGCATTCTTTCCTATACGTAAGCCAATTCAGGCATCCGCGCTGCAATGGTTTCTCCTCCTCGGTCAAAGGACCGACCCGACTTCACGTTGTACGAGTTGGATATTCTTACGGCCCGAGGCTTCCCTGTCCTTGAGATGGCACAGTTGGTGGACCCCATTGACTTTCCTACCGGTTCGGTGTCAAAAGCCAAAGAGAGAGAAAATGAACCTATTTTGGGGAATGATGTGTTAGTTGGGGTTAGGAAAGTGTTGCGGCCGAGATTATTATTCGGACGCTGTGCCTAGGCCTAAGTTATGCCAGCCTATTATTGCACGAAAACATCGGTTAACCACTGTCTACTTTCGATTGCGTGAACGATCCCTAAGCCATGTTTTCAAAGCCGTTTTCAAACCGTTTTCAAGTTAGACGATGGCTAAACACCCCTCATGGCACCCTTTATGGACCTATAGCACGTTCTGACTCCTCGGTTGTCGCGTGATACACTTCGGACTCCACAGAAACCGAGCGAGTCAAGTGAAAAAGGTGAACCTTTCCTCAGACTATTAAGTACATCTCGCAGAGCTTGTAAAGGAGAATCTCGCAATAGAGA
Organism: Darwinula stevensoni; assembly: GCA_905338385.1. Lineage (NCBI taxonomy): Eukaryota > Metazoa > Arthropoda > Ostracoda > Podocopida > Darwinulidae > Darwinula > Darwinula stevensoni. The sequence goes on from CAJPEV010005913.1 coordinate 12,369, forward strand.
GAGACAATGCATTTTCCTTGCACAACCAATGATCATGCATGGAAAGTGGTGAGTTCTCCTCTGACCTTACTCTGTATTTCA
>CAJPEV010005914.1:0-12448 GCA_905338385.1 Darwinula stevensoni
AAAAAGATAAAGGAGCGTATTCGGAAATAATTTTTCATTTAAAGAAAAAATAATGGCATTATCACAAGAAAAAATTGAGGGAATTGCATGTCAAGTAATTAAAACACTATATGCTAAATTTGAGACATTTCCGGAAGATTCTTCCGGAATTAGAAATGCCCCTTTTCATAGAGCATTCCTTAGAGCATTTCAAGATAGAATAGAAAATCATGTTACTGATATTCCGGTTTTTATTAGTTTAAGTAGTTGGTTTCACGGTTTAAATACTACGCTTGGACAATCCTTTTTTGAAAATGTTTCACATATTCTATGTGGTGGAATGAAACGAGAATTTAAGACATTAAAAATCTCTCAAATCCAACAAACTATTATTACAGATATTATTACAGATTTGAAAAATAATACGTATACTCCAAATTTAATAAGAGAAAATAATTTGATTTATCAAAATAATATCCCACAAGACAAAGAAGTTCCTAATTTTACAGCTGATTGTTACTTTGAAGATACTGAAAAAATCATTGCTATTGAATTGAAATCGGTTAAACCCAATAGTGGAGTTTTTAAAAATGAAAAAGACAAGATGCTTTCTGCAAAAGCGGGTCTAAAAAATGTTTATCCGGAAAAAAATATTTATTTCTATTTGGGATTTCCATTTGATCCGTTAAGTGCGACCCCTACCGGATACAATAAGATAGCATTTATGAATTATAGTGTAGATTTTACAAAATTTTTTTCAGCCGATGAAGTTTTATTAGCGGATGAATTATGGGATTTTTTATCTAATGATAACCATACAATGCAACAGATCTTAGCAATTATAAACGCTATTGCTTTTCCTGATTTTATGGAAAAATATAATTTCCTAAATGAGGCACAAAATAGAACTTCAAATAGAGAACGTTATATCCAACTCTTAAATGACTGGAAATTATTTTCAGAAATTTTATTAATTACTCATGAATCTCTATTATTGAATAAAATAGCATCTCATCGAGAAATGATAAGGAAATTTAATCAACCCTTATTCAAAAACGGAAATTATAATATCGAACGATTTAATGCTCTTCGACCTTTTCTTGATTGAATATTAGTTTTTATTTCCCAAATAATACAATCCTTTTAAGGTATGTAACGAATCATTAATAGCAATTTCTTGAGTTAAAGGGGCATAAATAGAGGCTAATCCTCCGGTGGCGATTACCAAGGCTTTGGGGTCGTGAATTTCGTGCTTTATTTTTTGAATCATTCCTTCTACCATAGAAACAAATCCGTAAATCATACCGCTTTGCATACAATGCTCGGTATTTTGTCCTAAAATAGTTTCAGGTTTTTTCAATTCAATACTCGAAAGTTGAGCGGTATTTCCTACCAAACTTGTTAAAGAAGTATGTACTCCGGGAGCAATTACCACTCCTAATAACTCTCCGGACTGATTTATCCCTGTAAAAGTGAGAGCCGTCCCGAAATCTACCACTATTTTATTCCCTTGGGGGTACAAGGCTTGTGCTCCTACTGCGTTTGCATATAAATCCGTCCCTATTTGGTTGGAATGATGAATTACCGATGAAGGAGTCTCTCTATCCACTACTACTGCGGTTGTTTTATGGAGTTTTTCTAAGGCTTCTCGGACATTTGCGGTAATAGGAGGTACAACGGAGCCGATGATAATTTTAGTGATTTCTTTAGGATTAATTCCGTAATGATGATACATACTTTTAAAATTCACATACATTTCATCGCTGGTACGATAGGGTTTAGTATTGATAATCCAAGAGAGTTCACAGGTATCGTCTTTAAAAATTCCAAATCGGATATTCGTATTTCCTATATTTACTACTAAGGTCATAAAATAAGTGAGTATTTAAGAGTGCTATTTTTTTTATTTTCCATTATATAAATTCATGGTAGGGGTAATGCCGGAAAAGACAAAGGATTGGCAGGCTTGAGAACTTACCTCTATTCGTTCGTTTAATATAATTTGTTCTTGGGGATGCCACTCTCCGAGCACAAAATCGATTTGTTTTCCTTGAGGAAATTCTTTTCCAATTCCAAATTTCAAGCGATTATAGTCTTGGGTATGCAGGATTTCTTCAATGCTTTTCAAGCCGTTGTGTCCGGCTGCACTTCCTTTTTTCTTGATACGAATCGTCCCTAAATCCAAATGTAAATCATCTACAAGAATTAACACATTTTCAAGAGGTATTTTTTCGGTTTTCATCCAATAAGAAACTGCATTTCCACTGAGGTTCATATACGTATCGGGTTTCAAGACCAAGACTTGTTTTCCTTTATAGGTACATTTCGCCAAAGCTCCGAATCGAGCCGAGGAAAAAGCTCCCTGTAAATCACTTACCAAGCGGTCCGCGATTTTAAATCCGATATTATGCCGGGTATTTTCGTATTTTTCTTCTTTATTTCCCAGTCCAACGATTAAAAATTTCATCTCTAAAAAATTAATTTCTAATAAGAAGGGTTTGAGTGGAAGGATCATACGAGGTAGGGTATCTACGAGGAGAAACATTTGAAGTTCCATTAATAGGAGCTCCGTCTAAAAGATTCCAAGTAGCTCCGTCGTTCGGACAAAGAATATAAAAATCATCCACTACTTCTAAGGTAGTATTGGATCCGGGGCATAAATGAGGGGCATTCCTGTCATACGCCACAAATCCGGAGGCATTACGTACAATAATCAACCCTCGTGTTCCTTCGCCTGCAGCTCCGGAAGTTTCTACATATCCTCCAACATAATTAAGTTCTTGATACTGTGGAAGATTCAGATTGATGAGGGTATTGATGGTAGAAGTAGGGAAACAATCTACCGTTCCGTCATCGGAAGAACAAGAATTGAAAAAAAATAAAGAAAAATTAGAAACTATTAAAAAAATTACTACCTTTGGCTTCATAAAATTAGTACTTTTGTGAAAAAATAGAGAACCGCAAGTTAGCGGATTTTTTTATTTTGTACAAGAACTATTTAATTTAGTAAAACTAAAAATCAATATGAATTATATAACGAAAGAAGGATTAGAAAAATTGCGTTCGGAACTTCATCAGTTGGAAGCCATAGAACGCCCGAAAGTAACACAACAAATAGCCGAAGCCAGAGATAAAGGAGACCTGTCTGAAAATGCCGAATACGACGCAGCTAAGGAAGCTCAAGGGCTTTTAGAGATGCGTATTTCCAAATTAAAAGACCAAATAGCCAACTCTAAAATCATCAATCCGAGCCTATTGGATGACACAAAAATAGGAATTTTAAGTACGGTAAAACTTAAAAACAAAACAAGTAACCAAGAGATTGTCTATACGCTGGTTCCGGAAAGTGAAACGGATTTAAAGTCGGGAAAAATATCGGTAAATACTCCTATTGCAAAAGGACTTATGGGGAAAGAAATAGGCGAAACAGCAGAAATTGTGCTCCCCAACGGAAATAAACTTACCCTTGAAGTATTAGGAATTTCGGTTAATGAATAATTTGATTTTTGATGCCAACTCTATTTACTAAAATCATTCAAGGAGAAATTCCGTGTTATAAAATTGCGGAAAATGACTATTGTCTTGCTTTTTTAGATATTTTCCCTTTAAAAAAAGGTCATGTATTGGTAGTGCCGAAAAAAGAAGTAGATAAACTCTTTGATTTACCTGAAAAAGACTATACCGAATTGATGAATTTTTCTTATAAAATTGCTCATGCGATAGAAAAAGCGATTCCCTGCAAAAGAATAGGGGTTGCGGTCTTAGGAATGGAAGTACCCCACGCTCATATTCATTTGATTCCATTAGATTCCGAAGGGGATTTAAACTTTAAAAATCCGAAACTTACCTTCTCTGAACAAGAAATGAAATCCATTGCCGAAACCATCAAAAACGAAATCCGCTAATTATCTCCCTATCCATCGGGTTAAAATAACTGCTGTTGCCATGGCTACATTTAAGCTTTCGGTTTGCTTATGGGTGCTGAATTGAGGAATAGTTATTTTTTTTGTTCCTAACTGCAAAATAGCTTCGGAAATTCCGTTTCCTTCGTTTCCTAAAACTAAATATCCTTCTTCCGGAAGTTTTGCAGAAAATACATTTTCTCCGTTAAGAGTAGTGGTAATAATAGGTAAATCAACTTGGGATAAAAAGTCTTTTAACTCGGTATAAAACACATTCACTCGAAGAAAACTCCCCATAGAGGATTGAATTACTTTTGGATTATAGACATCTACTGTCTCTTTACTGCAAATAATTTGTTCGATACCAAACCAATCACATAGACGAATAATTGTACCTAAATTTCCCGGGTCTTGAATTTCATCCAATACTAATTGCAATCTTTTGGTAGGAATCAATTTATTTGGTTTAATTTTTGCCACTGCAAGAGAGGAGGAAGGAGTATTTAAAAAACTTATCTTTTTCATTTCTTGAAAACCGATGAGTTGTGTTTGAGGAAAGAGAGCAATTAATTCTGATTGAGGGTCGGTCGTATAAAGTTGATGAATCTCAAAAGGAGTATTTTTTATTTCTTTGATGATTTTATTTCCTTCGATGACAAACAAATTGTACTTTTGTCGATATTTTTTTTTATCTAACGATTGAATTAGTTTACTATTGGAATTACTGACTGTCATAAAAAATAAACCTTTGAAAGCGGCGATAAAGGTATTGCTAATTTTATTTGTAAGCAATCTATTTTTTTATTGCACTACCAATAAAGTCCCTCAAGGAAAATATTTACTGACTAAAAACAAATATAAAGTAGAAGGAAAACCTAATTTTTCCAATGATTTACCGGAATATGTGAAACAAAAACCCAACTCAAAGATGTTTTTTGTCTTTCCTTTCGGGCTGTGGATGTATGACTTTTCCGAACCCGACTTAGATTCCTCTTTTGAAGAATTTGATGCCATCATTCCTAAAGATCGTACGCAAAAACGCTTGGATTCCATCTTAATCAAAAACGGATTACCCAATAAAACCGGACGCTCCTACTGGCTACAACGTATGTTTTTCAATATTGGCTCCCCTCCGGTAATTATCGACTCCTCTTTGGCGGAACTTTCTACCAAACGATTAAAAAAATTCTATCAAAAAAAAGGCTATTTCGATGCAAAAACTTCCTTTTCCGTTCACCCCACTGCTCCTAAAAAAGCCTCTATTACTTATACCATTATCCCCAACCAAGTAACGGAAATCAAAACCTACGATTACGATATTCCCTATCAAAACATGCTTACGCTTTATGAAAAATACAAAAAAAACAGTTTTGTAGAGACCGGGAAACCCTTGGATCAATTTGTACTGACGAATGAGATTGCTCGCTTGGAGGAAATTTATAAAAACAACGGCTACTGGGGCATTAACTCTAAATCTCGGGAAATTTTTTTTGAAACCGATACCTTAAACAAGAATAAAGAAGTCCCGCTAAAATTACGTGTGCAACGAGATACATTGGTAGATTCTTCCAATACCTTCAAGCAGTATTATTTCGGAAAAATTACCATCCATGATTATAAAGATTCCCAAAAAAATCAATTAAAAAATATAGATGAGACTGAATATCAAGGCTATTACATCAAAAGAAAAAACGATAAATACTACTTGAATACTTTTACCAACATGATGATTATCGAACCCGGTAAAATGTATCGCCTAAAAGATGAAATTACGACTAAACGAAGAATATACGCCAATAATAATTTTGATATTTCTAATTATGTAACCTCCTATGCAAAAGACAGTTTGATAAATGTAGATATTTATCTAACCAATAAATTAAAATACGATTTGGATTTTTCTACGGATGTACAATATTCCGAAATATTTAACTTTGGACTTTCACCCGGGGTTACTTTTAAAATGCGTAATTTAAGAGGAGGGGCAGAGAATTTAGAAATAGGACTGCAAGGAACATTCGGAACAGTGAACTTAGAAGATACCTCCGAAGACTATTTTTTCAATGCCTATGAACTCGCTCTACAAGCAAAAATCACCTACCCCCGAATGCTTTTTCCTTTCGCTAATAAGTTTATTTCCAAACGATTACTCCCTTCTTCAGATTTATTTTTTAGAATTAATCAACAACATAACATAGGGCTCGGAAGGATTAATGTCAATACAGGATTAAATTACTATATTCAGCCTCGAGAAACCATTAAACAACGTTTGAATTTATTAAATACCCAACTTTCAAAAATTACCAATCCGGGAAATTACGATAATTTATTTCCAAATTCGGTAGATACCCGTAATCAGGTATTTAATGATTATTTTAGTGTCTATCCGGATGCAGAAGAAGAATATGCAAAGGGACAAATTTCAGCAGATAATCTTGAAAGTGAAATTATAGCCAACACCGACTATTTGGACGAATTAGATGCTGAGAATCCTACTTTATATACTACTTTTTATAAAAATTATGTTAAAAAGTACATCAATACCACCAGCACCCTTACCAATTCTTTTATTTATGAATTTGAATACAATCAACGAGTAAATCCTCTGCGGACTAACCCTTTTTATTTGAATTTTAAGGTAGAATATTCCGGATTGCTATTGAGTGCGATTGATAAAATTTTTAAGTTAGACGGAAAAATTTTTGATATTACCTATGCTCGTTTTGTAAAGTTTGACTTAGATGTACGAAAGTATTTTACTCTTTCTCCTCATAGTCAGTTAGCTATGAGATTTTTCGGAGGAATTGCCGTTCCTACTAACGGACAAACCACCGTTCCGTTTGATAAAAACTATTTTATGGGAGGGAGTAATGATTTGCGTGGCTGGACTCCCTTTTCGGTAGGTCCTGCGGATGAACCGTTCTTTGATAATTTCTTTGCAGTAGATAATTTTAAACTTCTTTCCAGCATCGAATACCGCTTCCCACTTAAAAACAGTTTATATGGAGCTTTATTCGTAGATGCCGGAAATGTATGGGGAATAGATAAAAACGTTCCGGAAACTTTGTTTACATGGAAAGATTTTTATAATCAATTAGCGATAGGTCCGGGATTGGGTTTTCGATATGATTTTAAATATTTAATGCTTCGTTTTGATTTAGCCTATAAACTTGCAGATCCGCAACTTCCTTTGGGAGAAAGGTTCAGCTTTAAAAACATTCAGATTTTTAAACCGACGATTAATTTTGCAATTAACGTTCCTTTTTAGAGGGAATTCTACTTATCCGTTTCCGGTTTCCATTTAATGTTGCATCCTATACTTGGAAGTTGATTTTCAGAGATAGGTTGATGGTCAAGTAAATTTTGCATGGCATTTCGTAAATCAATTCCGGTAACGGGAATTTCATTTCCGGGACGAGAGGAATCCATTTGTCCTCGATAGACAAGGTGTAAATTTTCATCAAAAAGATAAAAATCCGGCGTACAAGCCGCTTGGTATTTTTTAGCCACCTCTTGAGATTCGTCGTATAAATACGGAAAGGAAAACCCTTCTTTTTTTGCCGTTTCCGACATTAATTCAGGAGAATCTTCGGGGTAATTGGCTACATCGTTGGAACTGATGGCAATAAATTGAATGCCTTGGGGTTGAAAATCATTCGCCATCCGCACCAATTCCGAATTAATATGTTTTACAAACGGACAATGATTACAAATAAAAGCAATCAAAGTACCTTTATTTCCTTTCTCTTTTTGTAAGGAAATATCTTTATTTCCATGGGTATCGGGTAAAGTAAAATCCGGAGCCAAAGTCCCTAAGGGAAGCATAGTAGAAGGAGTACGAGCCATGTTTTTTTTTACAAAGATAAAATATTTTAAGATTTTATTAACATTTTTTATATTTTTCTTGTATTTTTGGATTAAAATAGTATTTTTGTCAAAATTATAAAAATTATTAGTATGGCAGATCAAGAAATTCAAGTAGACGTAGACCAAAAAACAGGTCAAATAGAGAGTGTAAAACCGGAAAATTACATGACTCTTTCTATTGTAGGAACAGTTTTAGGACTGTGTTCTCCTTGTTGTATAGGCTTAATTACAGGAATCATAGCAATAGTTTATTCCAGTCAAGTAGATTCCAAGTTTAATGCCGGAGATTATGAAGGTTCGGCAAAAAGTGCTAAAAATGCAAAAACTTTTGCGTATATTTCTATTGGATTAGGAATTTTAGGATTGATAGGGAACGGTATTTATTATGCTATGAATGGTACAAGCATGATAGAACAATATCAGCAAATGTATCAAAGTCAAACAGGAGGAAATTAAATTTTCTAAAAAATAGAACAAATTAAAAGTTATAGCAATAAAAACAGGAAACCCGGGTCATTCTGGGTTTTTTGTTTATATAAAAGGATATGCAAGTAGAAGTTAGACACAAATCTTTTATGGAGAAACGAAAGTTTTTTGCTTTTATAGTTACGGGAATAGTAGTAGTAGGATTGGCTTTGTTTTATTATTCCAATAATCCCGCACAATCTCCCTATACCTTAGGATGTACGTTCAAAAAGGTTACGGGCTTGGAATGTACGGGGTGTGGAGGGCAACGGTCTTTCCATCATCTTTTGCATTTTAGATGGAGCGAAGCCTTACAATCTAATTTGTTATTTGTGCTTTATCTTCCGGTACTAATTTATTATCTTTTTGTAGTTATTAGCCAGACGATTTTCAAAGTCAAAATAAAAGAAATACATTTTTTAGGGAAAAATTTTGGAACTATCAGTTTAATTCTTATTATTGCTTTTACAATTTTACGGAACATTCCGTATTATCCTTTTACTCTATTAAAACCTTTATCTATATGAATAAAAAACCTACTTCTCATCCGGAAGTTTATATGAACGAATCCGTTGCAAAAAAACCGGATAATTATTTACCTCTTTCCATACTGGGGACAATAGTTGCTCTTTGTTCTCCTTTTTGTTGCCTTTTGGGGGTTATTCCCGGAATTATTGCTATTATCTTTTCTTTACAAGTAAATCCTCAATACCATGAAGGAAAATATGAATCCTGCCTGAAATCTTCTGCAAATGCAAAAACCTTTGCTATTATTGCCTTAGTTATAGGAGGATTAGGTTTTTTATATATCATGGGAAGTTATTTTTTCTTAGAAGATACGGGAACGTTACAATACTATCAAGACTTATTTAATGATTTAAAAGAAGATTGGGAGATAAATTCAAGTAAATAATAACGAAAATAGATATCAAAATGGGGAGTACTATTTGAAAAATTCCCCATTTTTATTAACGTTTTTATTTCTTTTTGATGGATGACATTCCGGAATTTTCTAAATTTGTATTTTTAGGACTACCTAAATAATCTATCCTACTTGCCCCGGAGGCGTTTGCAGATAAACTTTCCGTACAATAAACGGTAGCTTTAGAAGCTCCTGAAACAGAAACGGTTGCTTCTTGCACTTTGAATTGTTCTCCTTCAAATCCTGAGGCTCCTGTAACTTCTATTTTTGCTTTTTGAGCACTTCCGGACAAGGTAAGCGAACTTGCTCCGCTAAGAACAAAATCCGACCCGGAAAGAGACTGATTTAAGGTGATAGTTGCTGAAGATCCTCCGGAAAAATTGCTTTTTAGTTCTTTGGTTTCCAATTCTACGGAAGCACTTGATGCACCACTTAAATTCAATTCACTATGCGTGGAATTAATTTTTCCTTTAAAAGAAGAAGCTCCTGAAAGTTTTAGGGTAAAAGAACTTAAAGCAGTAGTAAATTCCGGAGCAATAACCAAAGAGGAAGCTCCACTTATTTTATAGCTACCGGGAAGACTTGTGGTATATATTTTAGCTGATAAAGTTGAAATCTTGTGAGGATTCTTGAAAACTCCTTTTTCTTTTAAGGTAATTTTTAAACTTCTACCACTTTCTTCAGCTACTGCATAAGGCATGAGTTTTTCATCCGTAGTAATTTCTACCTGATTTTTATCCGAATAAATTAATTCGGTTTTAAAGGCATGCGTGAGTTCCAACTCTTCGATGGAAGAAGTTTTTAGAGGAATTGTTTTAGTACTTAATTGAACGGAAGTATCGGTAACTTCTTCAAAATAGTTCGGGGTATGTATTTGGATACATCCGGAGAGCAGACTCGAAATCAATCCTAAAAAAACGATGTTATATGGTTTAATATTCATTTGATTTTTTTATTTGGAATTAAAACTGATACTCTATTTTAGATTTCCTACCTATTTTGTTTCTAAGTACGTATATATTTCGTCCTGTGAACGACTTTTTTTCTTCTTATTTTTCTGATAAGGTTCATGCAATCCTTCACATACGATACGACCTTTTACATTATCATTGAAGCCCAATTCAAATATTTTTTTTATTTGTGCTTGAAGTCTTTTATCTTTTATAGGGCAAGAAATCTCAATACGGTGATCTAAATTTCGAGGCATTATGTCTGCTGAGGAAATGTAAATCTTGTCATCTCCGGCATTTTTAAACCAAAATACACGAGGATGTTCCAAAAATTTATCAATAACAGAAATGGCTTTGATATTTTCGCTCAGTCCTTTTTCTCCGGCAACTAAGGAGCACAACCCTCGAACAATAATCCGTACTTCTACTCCTGCTTGAGAAGCCTTATAGAGTTCATCTATGATTTGTTTATCACTTAAACTATTTACTTTTATATTAATTTGTGCAGGCCGACCTTTTTTGTGATTATCAATTTCATTATGGATGAGTTGAATCAATCGTTCACGCTGTTGCCAAGGGCTAAGGATGAGATTTTTATAATTTTTAACTAAATAATTTTTCTCGAAAAATTCAAATACATCTTTTGCTTCTTCTGCAATTTCTTTGTCGGCGGTAAATAAGGTAAAATCGGTATAGACTCGGGCAGATTTTTCATTAAAATTTCCTGTACTTATAAAACAATACTTTTCAGCAAAACCAATTTGAGGTTTTCTTTCAATGTAACAAATTTTAGAATGAACTTTTAGTCCCGGAACGCCAAAAATCACTCGAACTCCTTCGGCTTGTAATATTTTAGACCATTTTACATTGTGTTCTTCATCAAATCGAGCTCGAAGTTCTAAAACTGCAGTTACTTCCTTTCCGTTTTTTGCTGCATTTATAAGTGCCGACATGATTTGAGAATCATCTGCTACTCGGTAAATGGTAATTTTTATTTTCGTTACTAAGGGGTCGATAGCTGCTTTTCTCAANGGGCAGATTTTTCATTAAAATTTCCTGTACTTATAAAACAATACTTTTCAGCAAAACCAATTTGAGGTTTTCTTTCAATGTAACAAATTTTAGAATGAACTTTTAGTCCCGGAACGCCAAAAATCACTCGAACTCCTTCGGCTTGTAATATTTTAGACCATTTTACATTGTGTTCTTCATCAAATCGAGCTCGAAGTTCTAAAACTGCAGTTACTTCCTTTCCGTTTTTTGCTGCATTTATAAGTGCCGACATGATTTGAGAATCATCTGCTACTCGGTAAATGGTAATTTTTATTTTCGTTACTAAGGGGTCGATAGCTGCTTTTCTCAAAAATCGTAAAAGAATGGAATAATCGTTATAAGGGGTATAAATTAGTACATCTTTTTTTGAAAAAACTTTAAAATAATTGGTTTGATTTACCAAGTCTTTGGGGATAATGGGTTTGATGCTCGGGTATTCCAAATCTTTTCTTCCAAAACTCGGGAAACCCATAAAATCTCTTTTATTGAGGTATTTTCCGCTTGGAGTAAGGTTGTCGTAATTATCAATTTTAAGCATTTTTTTGATGTAGTTCAACGTATCTTCCGGCATCATTTTATCATAAACCAGCCGTACCGGATCGCCCTTTTTTCTATCTTCTATTCCTTCGGAAATGGACTGGAGGAAACTCACTTGTACATCATTATCTAAGGATAGTTCGGCATCACGGGTGATTTTTATGGAATAAGCATCGGCTTTAGTAAATTTAAAAATAGAAAAAATATCTTTTAAATGGTAGCGGATGATATCTTCCAAAAACATAAAATATTTTTTTTCTCCAATGGAAGGAAGAACAATAAAACGTGAAAATAAATCGGTAGGAACTTCTATCAAGGCATATTGTTTTTTATTTCCTGCCATAGTAAGGGTAACTACCAAATAAAAAGCTCCATCTTTCAAATTCGGTACCGGATCGCCTTCTTTCCAAAACAAAACAACAATAGTATGGGAGAGTTTTTCGTTAAAATAATCATTTACGAATTCAATATGTTCTTCTTTTAGATTAGAATCATCTACCATACAAATGTTTTCTTTTTCTAAATCTTCGATGACTTCCGTATATAAATTATCATAATCTTTCTGTTGAAAAAGCACTACTTTATTGATTTGCTCCAGCAACTCTTCAGCGGTTTGGTTTTCAACGATGTTATAGAACAATTTGGAATTTAGATTAATGGCTCGTACCAAAGAGGCGTAACGAACCTTGTAAAATTCATCTAAATTATTGGAATAAATTCCTAAAAACCGTAAGCGATCCAAAAGCGGAACGCTCTCATCCTGAGCTTCTTGA
>CAJPEV010005915.1:0-12445 GCA_905338385.1 Darwinula stevensoni
CGCAGGTCGGCACGTCGGCCGACCAAGTGCCGTCACCCAAGCACGTCACGTTCCCGCTTCCGGCCAACTTGAACCCGTCGTGACAAACGTGCGTCACAGTGGATCCGGCTAGGTAGTTGGTTATCTTCTGGTGGCCGTTCGTGATCTTGGGTTATGGTGTACAGCTGACAATTTTCTCGTGCAAAGTGTGAATCGTGTCGTTGAACGCATCTTCAGTCATTTTGGTTTGGATGGCAAATTCGAGACTGCCTGTGGCGCCATAGTCGAAGTAGCAGTTTAGACTGCTGCCACACGTGGCCTGAATTTCGGAGGGGAAGGATTGTGGGTCCGGCTGTTCCAGATCAGGTTCAAATTCTGGATGATTGAAGGACTCATAACTTTCACTTCTCTTGTATGTGAAATAGGACTCGTTTGCCAACACTCTCCACTTTTCTCCAAACTCGTGATGAATCTCGTAGAGGTTAGAGGTCTCCGACAGAACGGTTCCGTCTGGTGCCTGCAAGTCGTTCTTCGGATCGTCGTCGGCGTTTCCCAGCAACCCTCGAGTGATGCCTGCATACGAGTCGCCCGCGGCGCCGATCAAAGACAGGGCCCTCAGCGCGCAGCTCACAGTGAAAGTCAGGTCGAAGAAAGCCACTCGGATTCGGTTTTCCAGGGGCCGATTCGATACGACCGCAGGCCCGAGATAGATTTCGGGCAGGTCTTCGTCGAATTTAAAAGGAGTACCGTTAAGGAAAATTTCCATCTCGTTCCCATTCGGAGACAACTGAATTTGTATCGTCGGGCCGTCGGTGCACTTGAAAACGATTGCCGAAATCACGGTTGCCTTCGTGCTTTCATGTCGTTCCAGTCGCTGCAAAGGGACCGACCTGACTTGAGCGGAACATCGGTCGGTCTTCACGAGCCAGAACTCCCCATATCCGTTAAAGGTGTGCTCAAATTCGTCGAAGGTGGTGAAATGAGGATCCCCATTCCCTCGACTCGATCTGGGCGGGATGTACCTGTTTCCGGAGTCCGACGGGCGTTGCTTGTAGTATTTCTGACACGACTCAGTCATTTCAGAACCTGACGTACGACAACACAAAACCCATGGGGCGACATCGTAGAAGATATGCTTCCAGAAGTTTCCTTTGGGACTATATCTGTCGGCCGTCCCACCTCCAGGTCCCCCGACAAGGATGTCGCCTCCTTTGTAGCAGCACTGCTGACCGCCTCCGCTGGGTGAAGGAATGGCGCTTCGATAGCACGTTTCCGCTCCGGGATGGAAGTACGAGAGCATGTCGTCGCTGAGAGAGAAGCGTACGTCTACTTTCGCTTGTTTAAGTTTCGGTGTGCACGGTGGCAAATCTTTCGGTGGTCCGTCGTCGTTATTAGCCCAAACTTGGCACGCCTTCTTCATGAGGAAACGGCCTACTTCTTTTATTACCTTCCGCACGGCAGCCATTATGATGCGAATAACGACCGCAACAGGAGGACGGCGTACGCGATTCTTCGTCGCTCGTGTCTCCCGCACCGAGAACGATCGCTCCGGTTCGGGTCTCGTCTGAAGAGAGAACGTGAAGCTGGGCATTGAAATCGGGCTCGTATGTTCCGTTAAATGAGACATATGGAACGTAAATGTTCCCGTGTTCGAAATCCTATCGTTGAGCAAGTTCTGTGGAAGCCATTCCACTCGCTCGGGATCCAGAATATGCAGGTATAAAGCCACGTTGTCTTGCGAGGGAAAGTCGCCGGGATTCCAACTCAAACGGAGTAAGTCTGGAGAACCTTCGACGGCACTCACGTTCAGAACGGTTTTGGGTTCCTGGGTGATGAAAAGAAGAGCCGAAAACACCGTGACGTTCTCGCCGACTCGGGACATCACCTCGACGTCGATACGCCCGAGTCGATAGAAAAACGGTGTCATGCACGCCACTGCATCCGTGGCGACGATTTCGCCACTCGCGACAAGGTCGCCTTTCCGCAAATCTTTGAAAGTGCACGTAATGTTCGCAGTCTCCTCGAAGCAAGGTCCCTCGAACAGCACCACTTGGTGACCGTAGACAGATACGTGCGCCGGGTCGGTGACCAGAGTGCGATTCGTGAACCGTGAGGTGTCGCAGAATGGATTCACCATCGATGCGAAATACGAATTTGCCGGGGTGATCGTAGTTGGACATGGATGGGACGTTCCCTATCTGTGGGGTGCATGACTCTTTCAGCATGTAGAGTAAATGTGTTCCTGGTAGGCGTCTCCGGCATCGAACCCGATTTTTGCGCTTCTGTCGGACGCTGAGCCGCGCGTCCACTAGATGTCGTTATAATAAAAAATGGCAAAGGAGTACCGAGTGTCTGATGCTAGCACAGCTTGAAATGTATTGTTCAGAGAGGCATCGATCCCAAAACCAGCCACTTGGAACCACGTTGCAACAAACGCCCACTGCAGTCCGAGTTGGGTAAACTCTGGAAGAGCGGTCTGAATTTCAACAGCAGCTTTTTGCAAGATTTCGCTTTCCGTAGTTTGTCGATAGAAAACCTGGCCGATGCTTCTCGTATCGACATCTGCCCAAAACGGCGTGATCATTCGAAAGTCTTTCGACTGTGGCGTACAAGTGGGTGTATACTGCCCGATGGGACCCACGAAGGAGATGCCGCTGTTGTTGTTCAACCAGAACGAATCGTGTGAACGATCGAAGAGGTAGAACGGGAACTGAAGGGGGATTTCGGCAGTGCTGCAGTCGTCACATCGTGGGATCAGACGGTCTTCCGCTCCCTCTCCGAATGAAAAGAAGTGAGAAATCGGCACCTCGCAGTCGGACTCCTTCACCAAAGTCACCTGCACGAAGGCAGCGATCGTGATCGTCATTGTTTCACGTCAGTGCACACGAGGACGACAGGCGAAAGGAAATGACGATAGAATTTTTTGAACCGATATACGATCTCGGTTTCGAATATCGGGGGGACCATGCGGCCTGGGCGGGGCTGCACAACGCCCCTCGACTTCATGATGCCTGTGACTGCCCAAGGATTTCCGCCAAAAACAAAATAAAAACAAATATCACAGTCAATACTTGTCTTCTCGGAATAAATATCACGTTCTACGCCCGTCCAGGGCGGCGGACATAGCTGGAGCCAAGAAGATGCGAGATGGAGATCCGATTGACGCCGATTTGCATTTCTCATCCGCTTGTTCTGAACGTGCTTCTCTGCCGTGTCTTTGTACTCATCAAGTATTGTACTGAAATTAGTGAAGTAGAAATTTCATTCACCGGTTTGAGGCTATTAGCGGGAGGAGTGGGTTTGCTTACTCCATTATGACTGCGTTCCACTGGAAAATAATTATGCACCGTGACTTTTCCGGATGATGGCAATCAGGGACGTAGCCAGGAATTATTTTCAGGGGTGTCTTGTGAGGCTCATTCAAGCCCATGAGATGACGAAGTGGCCCCCCTCTCTCTCATACTCCTTGCTTCAGGAAATTTTGCTTCATTTCCGGGGGTGTCCAGACACCCAGGACACCCCCCTGGTTACGTCCCTGATGGCCACTCGGAATTTTTTTGGTGGGAGACGTTCCATGCTTCGATCACGTGCTTCTGCGTTCAGAATCGAACACAAAATGGTGACACCAGCACTCTTCCTCTGTGGCGATGCGCCATCATCTCACAAAGGAGTACATCGTTTGAATGAACTTGAAGGAGAGGGATTTCACGCTGCCCTTGTTCGAGAAAAGCAACAAGTGAAGGTCTTCCACTTCCAATCGTCGTTTTATCTGGCAGTCCAGGGCAGTAGTGATCCCAGGAAATTCTAATGGGGGAGGGGGGGGGGGGGTTTGCCATATGAAAAACTGATTACCCATCCTGTATTTGCGTCCAAATGAAGAAATTTTTGAGAATCGAACCAGAAAAATTGGCCCCCAAAACCCTACCCCCTTGGGCACGCCACTGGTCCGGTGATACTGTACCTGTCAGCCGATCCGCCCCAGGTGGCCCCCGATATTACCATCCTTGTAGCAGCACTGTTGCGTGGAATCTTTCGAAGAGGGCCGGGCGATGGGAATATCCTTCTCATAGAAGTCAATTTGCCGCTGATAGATGAGTCTCCGTATTTAACTAGTGATATACTGAAACTAGGAATGTATACATTTCATTGCGTTTTTGTGGCTAGAGTCTATTCACGTGCAGAGGATTTGCTTATTTCCTTCTGATTGCGTCCGACCAAAAAAAAAAAGAAATGATGCACTGTGACCTTTGCCACTCGCCCCCCCTCCCCCCCCAAAAAAATGTCTATAGTTGCCATCGCCTGGATGGCAACTATAGGAATTTCTTGTGAGGGACGTTCCATGCTCCCGCGTAAAAACTAGGATTCAAAATGGTCGCAAGAAGATTCGTCCCTTTTGATGATACAGTTCGAGATGTCATCGCTTTCATCTGGAGAGCATTGTAGACAAAGCAGGTAAGATTCTTTTATTCCTTTAACCCTATCATTTGCGCCGATTTTGCTATAACGCAGGAGTTCGCGCACAACCGTGTGAGAGGAACCAGACACACAATCACTTTTGTGGTGTGCTTTCAGAGATCTGCTCCTAGAGACCCCACTGCAATGATCTTCACGATGATGACATTTCATTGCTCTGGATATGGTCGATTTCGATCAAATTGTTACTCTTTTGAGAAAAGATTCTAAGCATCGCGCAAGTTTCGCGAAATCGGCGCCAGAATTTCCAGAGATTGATCAGTTAAAAATCACGGGTCTCCTTTGTAGATTGCCGACACCATCCGGCTCTGTTGCCTTTTCTTACCCGTCCGTCAGCTTTCGAGAAAACGTAAGTACAGAAATTAAAACTGTATTTGGTCGCGTACGTCTTGCAAAAGTAATGAAAGCAGATGTTAATTTTTCAGAAAAGTTCCCATTTTGGAGAATGGTTAAATAATTTCTGAAAACTGAAGCATAGCTTGAAAAAGGGGATTTCGGGACGAGGAAAAATAACCAAAATGATTTGCGATCGCAATTCGGGATTGACTGCCTAAAAATCAGTACATTTTGGAGAAAAAGTTTGTCATTTGTGTAGGTTGCATAGTAAGCTCATAAAGTCCTAAACTCCCTGACATAAAGACATGCCGTAGTTACAAGGCAACGCATTTTGAGCAGATTCTTTGGGAATGTAGAAGTGAAAAAAAGACTTAAAACACAGGACCTTCTGCGTTCTGGTCCGTCGTCGTCCCCCCCCCCACCGGCAAAGAAGCCAAAATAAGCTACAGGAGAGATTAATGCACTTGTAAATCCTTGTCAATAGAGAATTGGGCCTTACATTCTACTAGCGAGTTTGAGTTTGCCAGAAGGTGTTGCCTCTAGCACTCGACGAAAATAAAACGTGTAAAACTCCTGCTTTTGATGTCAAAAGGTGTCCTGGCTACATTGCTTTTGATATGGGGTGGGGCTCTCCACCAAGCCCCAAGTAAACCTGGGCATGTCATGGTTAGAAACATGGCATTGGAACTGAGAAGTACATGTAAGGCATTGGTGACAAGTCAAGATTGGAGATAATGTTCTGAACAGCATCTAGACACTGAGTAAATAATAAAATCTTAATGTTGCTTTTATTGAACATAATCAGTCCTGCAGGAATGAGATCACAGAGCAAGTATTTCCACGATAAAAATATACAGAAACAAAGCAATACAGCATCATGTGATAGTAACATAACAGAAGCAAGGAAGTAAAGGTGATTGCCTTTAGTGAGAAAAAAAACCTTGACAACTGAGGAAATGGGTTTTGGGTGAACAGGAATAACTTTTGCCTGAAGCTACTTTGAATGATGGCTGGAACCAGCATAAATGCAATTGAGAATTAGAAAATAACATTTATTTGATGCAATGTCATCAATGACAGATGACTAGATGAAAGTCGCCAAAAAGCCATGACAGGCCAATGAAGACAAAAAACCCTTCTCATCATGAAACTATGAAATCAAATTACTTCCTTGTGCATATTAAAAAATTCAAATGTGAAATTGTGATTATCTTTGTCCTGTCTATGGATGAAGCAATCCAATTTTCATTTACATGAAAGAATGATGCTCCACACAGACTTGTATTTTGTTGCTCCTTTGTCTTATTTAAATAGCTCCAAACTGAGTCAAGGAGGAAAACAGGACTTTCACAAAAGTTATTATGCGAGAGACTTTGAATTAAGTCAGGAGTACACCAATGAGTGAATTAACAATTTTTTTTAAATCAAACACCCATGAAAGAGTCTGCCCTAAATAGGGTTAACATTTTAGCAGCCCTCTTGACTACAGGGTCAAGTTGTTAAAGCTTCAAATTGCACTTTAAAAGGCCTGGGAACAAAATTCACTCATACCTGGTTCATTTATACTCATCAAGCTTTCCTTATTTAAAAGCTAGGAAGGCATTAACTAAAAACATTATATTCCTAAAATAATGAGCTTCAAGAAGTTTGACTTGGAATCCTTGAGGAGTGTTAAAGGAGTTGGTAAAAGTTTGATGCATATTTTCACGGCTCATTACCAGTAACTGCAAAAAAAGTTTTAGGAGGTTAATATAGTATCAAATGAAAAACCGAGCCTTAAAAATTGACCCTGACTTCAAAATCAGCTGAGGCTTGTCCAGTCAAAAAGGTTCATTGATAGCACAATGCATGAGATTCAGGAACACTTCATCCAGTGTATTTGGATGAGACAGGCAGATCTCTTTCTAGTAACTGTAGATTCCAAATACAGCTGCAACACAGAACAGGGAATCCTAAGGAGAGAAGAAAGGATGAAGAGCTCTTAGGTAAAGTACACAAGCTGACATTCCATTAATTTCCAGATTCATGCACACATCAGCCAACAACATTTAACTTGAGGATGGATACAGCTATCATGGAAAGTTATGGATCCCTAATTATAGGGATCCATTTTCTCCTCTTCTTTTTCCATCTAATATAGGAACCCAAAATCCAAGTCAGCAGTAACTTCCATGTCTAGAATTAGTCCAAGCCTTTGTCACAAAAGTTGAGGTTCACTTGAGGATGCACAAAGGAAGATATTCCTCAAGTCTTCCAGCTCACCCTCTCACTGAGAGTGGCCTGTTTCTTGGGTTTTTATATGCAAATGAATCTACTAATGGCAAACTAAGTACTGGTAAACTAGAAAGAAAGAAATTAGAATTGAAAGGATGAACTATGTAAGAAAACTTTTACTTTCTACTGCAAAATTAAGTTTCTTGCAATAATACAGGAAAGGGTGTAAGATAAAGTTTCATCCCATGAGAAGAATATATCCTTGGATGCTAAGGAATCAAAGTGAAAAAATTTTCAGCACTCTATATTCAGTGGTTTGGGTGTTACAGCACTAACAGACCCACAGACCTATAATGGAGTGTAATTTCCTGCAGTAGCCAATGCTTTTTTGACAGTTTGAACATTCATTCAGTAAGTCTTCAGCTTATCTCACTTTTGTTTGAACTAAAGGGGATAGAGGACTGAACAGCGATTTTCCATGGAAACATTGATTTAAAGATGAAAGAGCATTAAAGGTTCTATCCAAGAACTGAGTCATGCACTATTGTTTATAACAATAGTATTCAAGTAAAAGCATAACAATGCACATCAGAAAATGCAATCAAAATTGATTTCTCTACACTTGAGATATAGTTTTTGAATAAATATTTTCATGTCACAGTGGGATCGACAAGAAGGACATGATTTAACTCAGGTACAACTGTTCCGCTTCTCAATGGGTTAAAAAGGATGAGAAGAGAATAAACTATTTCTGCATCTGACTTGAATAAATTATTGGATTTGGAGATATTGCATTTATTATTAGCTTTGATTTTCCCAAGAACATATTTGCACCATTTGCAAAGAAAAAATGTGATAGAAATGACTGTGCACATTGCCAGTGATGCACTGAAGCCTCTTGCCAGATGAGGAAAAAATTGATATTCTGAGGTAGAGACCAACCAAACATTTAATACCCATGATGAACCTGTCCTGCGTGCAAGTTCACTTAATCACAGGATTGAATGAATCAGGTCCATTTAATTCTGGAACAAAGCTAATACAAAATTCTTTGGCAAGCCATGAAAGAAAGTCTGTACAGCAATAATTAAATTTTTTTGCAGAGTGGCTCCAAGATGTGCAACACAAGAGGGAGATGAGCTATTAATTAGGCTTAGTAGGAGCATATGAAGCCACTCACATTCAAAAATATATCAGATGCATAGTTGTCAGTATCAATGTCCCACAGGCATCTGCTCCCAACCTGAACACCAGCACCCCTCTGCTCTCCAATCAAGACATTCACGCAGAACTTATAGCGCTCATACCCCAATTCTGTAACAAATTTTTTTCATTCCACACAGTTCACATCAGTATGCAAAATGTGACCAGACCTCCACTCCCACAATGAATATTAAATATTTGTTTCATCGCAAAAGTAAAAGTGTTTTCACGCTGTTTCAAATATCAGTAGTGAAATATTTTAATCAGACAGAAGAACAATGTCTGTTACATTTATTCATCAAACATTCAGTTCACATAATTAAGATTTTGTACTACTGAAGCTGGTTTACTTTTTTACTTTTCAAGTTATGAAGTTCAAAGTGATAGCATGGCACTACTTAACCTAAGAATGCAGGATCACAATGATAAAAGAAAGGGTAAGTACATCACAAAGAACAATGGGGATATATTTGTATCATATAACAGAGGGGACCCAAAGATCATTCGGGAAGCTGACGCCGATATATCAAGGGATCATGTCCGGTACAAATTGTTTCAAGGCAAAAACTGAAAAAATATTTTTTTGTTATGGCTTGATTTCATACCTTTAACTTTGGAAGTAATGGACTCTGCAACAGACTTGCACAAACTAGGGACCTCTTTGTCACTGAAAACCTTTCCTTCTAGTTCCTCTATCAGAACACCATGAATGACATCTTTCACCATGGAAGGGCGGAATCTGCATGAGAAAATAATTGTTCAATTGGCAAAAGTGTTTGAATTTCCTTCACCACGCCTAAAATGAACAACATGAAGAAAATTATATGAAGAAGTCATGAAGTTCTTCTTTCTTTATCAGAAAATGAGAAGTTTCTTTGTGATTATCACAAGGTATACCTTCAGAGGCAGAAATAACTTTTTGAAATAAGTTTAAGACTTGATAAAGGAGACTTCCATACAGGTTGAATATGACAGCAACAACTACAGGGGCATTATGTAATTGGACATAAATATGAAATAGCAGGCAACCTAATACAGCACCATGGCTACATGGAGTAACAAATTTGAACTCCTGTTACAACAAAGCTGTATCCATTTGGTGCATCTTTTCTGAGTTACCATGTAAATGTTATTCTCAGGCTTGTGTGCCAAAATACTTAAATTATTTGTTACTATTCACATGGAAAAGTTACAGAGTAACTGAGCATTTCACCTACACACTGCCTCCCCCTCACCAGGGAATGTATACCATACATATTCACCCATAAGGAAGAAAAAGGCTGATTTGGTATAATAGCATATTATTACATTATTTAAAGAAAAACAGAAGAAAGAGAGCTTACTTTGTTTCAAAGGTAGGACGGATTTGGTAACTGGAAACTTGATCATCCATTGAGCTCATCATGAGCTTGGATGTTCCTGGATCTAAAGCATCTGATTATTTGATATCTGATTAGCTACTAAATTGGTGTTTGAACCTAGTAAAAGAGAAACTGCACATTGCCAACCAAATATGGTAAATTATAGCTGTCACAAAGGTAAAAGATCAACAGTCTAGGCCAAGGCTATTTGTCACATCCTTGAAGATGAGGAGGTTAGGACATGCACCCAATGTAAAAGTAGTCCCAGTTAGTCTTGCATAATGGCTTCCAAACATTTATGCAACCAAATCAAATCATCAGACTAAGACCTCAACACCTTTACCATGAATAATCACTATAGAGAAATTAATACAATTGAGCAAGAACATGTGCCACTGTAAAGCAGTACATAGTCTATACCTATAGATTTTTAAAATAGTAGCTGCAATTTTTTATCACCATGTGTACCTCTATGAAATCCAGAGTACCAGTAGTGAGTACAAACCATTGACTGAAAATGCTGGGTAGTATGATACAAGGGGAGGTGCAGGTATTGTCTTCCTTCTGACAAACGGATCCGCAGGTGGGAAATATGTGTATTGAGGCAGGGAGACGAGAAATGAATAAAAGCAAATAGGCCTTTATTTACACAAAGGTGTAAATAAAGGTCTGTCCTGTCTCACTCTCTCTCAATCTCACTAACTTTGCACTTTCCCTTGCATATGCATGAAGTTCCTTAGCCAGTGTGCCTGCTTCAAAATCATATTGCTATGTCCTTGCCAAGCAGATTTTTAAATAAGACAAGACGAACTACTGCATACATGTTCAGAGGGAGGAAAGTAACCTTGGTATCTGACAAAAAAAAGGTACTGGTATAAACCTTTAGTCATCCTTAGTTTTAACATGTAGTAAAACAGTAAAAGATCATGAATTGATGCCATATGGCAAAGAACAGACCATGAGATGCAATCTAACATCAAGTGTCTCTGATGTTGCATCATCTTGTCTCTCCATCTCTAACTTAACAAATGCACAAATTCACTGTTCACACTGTCATCTGAAGGTAGCAGATGAGATTACAACTGACACTGATGGAAGAAAGCACCATATGCCCTGTAGTTCACTATCCAGCACCTATTCATGTTCCTTTTGCATTACCTTAGGTCCTTGACCAAACATAAAAAATTAGGCCTATAACAGCACCAGCACACAAGCACTTTGCAAGCTTTATCAATAGCCATCCATCCATTCATTCGAGGAAAATATTAAAAATATGGGATGGAGTTCTCCCCTGAATGGACAACTTAGAATACGTGGTCACACAGTCACTGGCATTTGTAGTAAGTCTGAGTCGGCAGATTTGGCCCAAGTTGCCGGTGACTGGAACAGGCCTAAGCCCACTTCCATGCCTATTACAAATCTAGGTCAATTCATACGCAGCCAGGAAATGCTCTAAGTTTAGGTCAAAGCCAAGGGAAACCTGTTAGATCGTTATTTAAGGCCTAGAGAGGCTGCAAGACGGGCAGGGAGGGTAGGACGGGAAAATCAATAGAACCAACTCCAGTAGTGCAACGCCCCACGAAGGACCACTCTATTCTCCAACACTAGCCAACACAAATCCTTCTGCTATGCTAGGTTAACGTCGCAGAATTTGTCAAGCCGATTTATTCCAATACAATGTAAAGTCTGAATGCCTAGGCCCCCTTCAGCAAGTCTAATTACACTTGACAGTCTCCCTCCTGATCGTTTAACGTGCACGTGGATTGCGGAGTTGTGGATCAGGGTTGCCAACAACAAGGCTCATCCTTTCCAAACTCATCCTTCTCTGCCCTCCCCAGGCTTTGCTACTTTTGTAATACTCAAGAAATTATGATGCCCGAGGAGAGCTAGTGTGCATTAAGAGAAATTCAAAAGCATGCCCTAATTTATTCGTAATAACGAAGATGCAATACGATGGGCTGTCAGGCCCACTGAGCTAAGGTCAGGCCCAAAAGGCCTTCGTGCTCCTGGATGCACCTTCGCCATGGGGCTGAGACTCAAGAGAGACTCCCGTCCGAGACAAAAGTAACCTCTAACCTAGGAAGAAGTAAGAGAGCTAAAATCATTACCAGGTTTTTTTTTCCTGTCTTCCCGAGCGTGTGCTGAGAGTAACCCACCCCACCAATATGATGAAACTAGAGGAAACTTTCACACGGGTTAGGGGAAACCTGGATTGGATTGATACAAAATCTCATCGATTCAACGCCAAACAAAGTAAATTTTACTCATGAGGCAAATGTGGCCAGACCAAGTACTAAAATAAAGATTCGCACTTTATTGCTTGCCTTGTGGCGCAACTACCAATAATGTCTGGGGGGGAGGGGGGGTTCGGTTAAGTTCTCATGGCCTGTCTTTCAAACGTCTCTGAATGCCATGAAGGCATTATCAAATCGTCTGTAGAAATACCTTGTATACTCAACAAAAACGCGAAACTGCGCATGCAAGCAAATAAAAATGTCAGGAAATGGTGGAAACGTAATTTAAAATCTAAATGAAACGCATTCGACATCTAGAAGAAAGCTTAACATAAACTAAATTAATTTCGGGATGCAGCCCAAATTTCACTGCGCAGATATGCCACTGGAAATTTGTTAACCGGTGCGTGATTCACGCCTTTTATCAGACTTGTCGTCCTTTCGTTTTCAGAAAAAATTAATTTAGGGGTTTAGATCGACTGTTGACACCTACCACTAGCATAACGATAAAAAGCCTTAGGGCCGATTGCATGAACGATGTTTATTTTAGACATTGACTATCGATAGTAATTGTTTAAACATTGTCTACGAAAACATCGGTTAACCGCTGTCTACTTTCAATTGCGTGAACGATCCCTAAGCCAT
>CAJPEV010005916.1:0-12439 GCA_905338385.1 Darwinula stevensoni
AATCGTCTGCGTTCTGCTTTTTCGGGGTCTCTCGAGGGTCGTTCGGCTTGGGTCCAATTTTTTGAGGCGAATTTATGGGTTTTTGGAAGCGATTTTTATACCTCGATCTTCTTGATTATAATGTGGTAAATTCATTGTGGAGCCTTTTCCTTTTAAGCATGAAACCTCCAAAAAGTACTATAACATTACAATGATATATTAGAATAATATTACATTACCTATAACCTAATTGTCCCAGATTCAGGATTCTATGAATCGATTCTAAAGAAATTTTATCTAAAAGATTCTAAAAATCTATGCATTTACTGCAAACATGAAAAAATGAAAGTGAGTTCACCCAATCATCGTCTGTAAGCAGGAAATCCAAATACATTAAGTCTGCATTAATTACCATGTACAAGGTGTCCCAAAAGTCAGGACACTGGGTTTTTGTGAGTCTAGTCAATAGCCTGCACTGATATCCCAATTTGATATTCAATCGATTCGTATTGGATGAAAATTATGTTTAAAAAAAAAGGTAAATGCAAAATGTAATGGATAGTAAAATGTTTTGAGTGCATTTGCATAAAAAAAAAACAGAGTCCCCATGCATCCTGATTTTTGCAACACCCTGTGCCCCTTGGAACCTTGACAGAACCCCCCAATCCTGAATTCTCTTCTTTGACAACTGCAGAGAAAAGTTACCCCCAGAAGTGCAAGCAACAGAGCACCTGTCCCCGAGGCATCTGCAGTGCCGGCAAGTCTCTTCCCCGTGGGGGTTGGTCGGAGAGATGGCCAAAACGGTTTTGCACTGAACGAATTTGCTGAATTTTTCACTAAGTCTATTGCAAAGGCTGCATGTTATGGTGTATCAATGTAAACTTTACAGTTTGCAATTACATTATCATACTATAACTGAAACAAATTGTTACAATTATCGTACCCCAAATTGCTACAATTGAACCTATAAAAATAACACGGCAACAGTGCCCAAAGGCCTCTTCTAATGCTTTTCGATCCTGTTCACTTCCTCATTGAAGAAATGGATATGGAAACTTATGCCTTTGTAAATGCAAAATTAAATCAAAGTGCAACCATTCATGCAAGAGATTCTCATGGAGAAGGGAAAGGTTTAAATTTCAAGGTTCCCAGGATCCACTTTCTGAAAGGGGGTTGGATCGTTCCAAAGGAACAGAGATGTGGCGCCACAACACATTGCAATGTCATGTTATGCCATTTAACCGTCACGACGAGAAGGGGAAACGCACCAAATGCCATTTTGCACCAAAGGAATGGGATCTGCATCTGGGAATGAGTAGGCTGTTATCACAGCATGAAAGTGCAAGTAACCCTCATCGGTTCAGAGAAAACATTTAGATACATTTAGATAGCCTTGGATACAAGAGGGCATTCAACTTCTGGCAAGTTCCCTGTTTCCAAAATTTTTTCCTAAATCCTTCTGGGATCAGGCAAACGAGACCGTTCGGGTCCACAGCAGTTGCAGCACGGATGATCTCCGGTGAAATCTGACCGAGAGGGGATCGGGGTTCTCAGAGGCTGCAGTATTGATAAAGGTGCTTCAATGAAAAAGTTGTTAAAGATCTGAGGATATTTAAAAGAGAGTGCAGGCTAAACCATTAAGCAAACAAAGAGGCCACTTAATCTGCACAGGGGATCTTGATCCACAGATATATGGAGAATGTAACATTATTGAGGGACACGAACTTGTTCTCACACCACTATGAGGTAATTCCCAGCCGGTTTAAAGAGCTCCAATTCCTAAAATAAAAACTGAACCCTCATTGAACCAGTGTGATGAGAAAATTGTTCATTTTGTGCAAATCATAGCAGTTAGGCTAGGCATGACATTGGTTCTGCTCTGATTCCTAGTGGCAACTCTCAGACAAGGGCAATTAGATTTCCTGATGAACAAGTAATGAAATTATTAGGCCTAGGCCGATGGACGAACTTTTCGCCCGAGAAAAACTCAGCGGTTCGATGGGAAGACGTAGGCCTAGGCCGCGGAATCACTGCAAAACCACTGCACCCACGTCTCGCAGGACCACAGACGCCGAACAACAACGAATCCCCCTCCACACCGGACCCAGTCGGAGTCGAACGAGACGATGGCCAACGCCCATGGGGGGGGCAGAGGGGCGAGACCCAACAAAAAAAAAGAAGCCGGACCGGCCAAACCCACCAGCCTCGACCGACTCGAGAAACCGAGTCCCGAGCAAAGGCATCCCAGGACACACGCACTCACATTCACGCACTCGCTCTCACGCACTCGCTCGTGCCGTCTTCCTCTCCTTCCCTGGCCAATGAGCAGGGGCGGAGGAGAACGGATTCACGGCACGGCACGGTGCACTGTAGGGCCATGCCCCGATGCATCCGACATCTGGCCTTCACACCCGAAACTACACACTTCACACCGTAACATATAGAGGTCAAATGTGCTCCTTTCGGTCGTCACTGGCATCGAAGAGCGCAAGTTAACCACAAGTTGAGCTAGGATTGAAACGACGCCTGTACCGATGGCCACATTTGGCTGTTTATTATCTCATGTATATCAGCCTGTGCCGATTCCTATATAGAAACTGGGAAGATCTATTATATTAAATGTTAATTCAAAATAAACTCATTAGAAAGCCATGTTCTATTTTTTTTCAGGTCAGTCGCAATTAGTGTTACGAAATCAGCGTATCGACCTGGAATATCGATAGTGCAGCGATGGAGAGGGGGGGGGAGGGGGGGGGGGGGGGGGGACTCCGCGCGGCGGGTAATTGGGCATTCTGCGCCTCCAACTGTCGACATCCATTCATCGATGGATGCATCTGGACAGCCTCGATGTTTCCCGATTGTCGTCGAGAATCTCAGTTGCCAAGCCCTGTTCGCATTTTCTTTCTTCCACATTCTTCTTTGGACATCAGCGCCGGCGGCTTGAAAACCGACCGATAGCCGATGGTGTCGATTAATCGGCACAGACCTTTATGGAACCTACTACATATATTACGGGCTATAACTCTTGCTGTCGTGCGAAAAATGCGCGATTTGCAATCGAGTTCGTTCCATGCAGACTCGCCACGTGTTTTCCTCGGTTCGTTTGAGGCCTTCTGAGGCCTTCTGAGGCCATCGGATCCTGGCATCCTCGAGTTTCGGGTCATCCAACGAAATGGCATGAAATTTGGCAGTCGGCACCGAGAAGCTCTCTCTGGTTCAACTCTTGCCAATTCTGTGCCAATTTCGTGCTGGCACTCTTGGCGTCCAAGGTCGCGAAAATCGCTAGGCAAGAGAAAAACGAGGAAGTTCAAGGACATCGATGAAGGGCAAGGACATTACATGGCAACTTTTCAAATTTCTCGAGCCATCATTTTCAAATTTGAATCAAATTCGGCAAAATGGACAAATTGGATGTTTGCTTGCTGCAAGAGTAAGCATTTCATGGAATGAAGCAAAAAAAAGGAAGACGATCAGGAAGACGTTTTCATCTCGGATGGAGCAAAATTTGATGAATTTGAATGAAATTGGGGAAATTCAGATTTTTCTTTTGCGATGAGGCAAAATCGCCAACTGTGACCAATTTGGATGACTGTTACTATGGGAGACGGTGCAATGTGGGACACTTTGCATCAAGAAGCACAAAACCTCGAGAAAATCCGTCTGAGCAGTTTCCAAGTTACCAGTTTACTTGGTAAAAAATCACAGAAATACAATAATTCTGGGAAAAAAAACAGGAAAATGAATTATTTTTGAATCTCAATAGCCAATCGACCCAACAGTGTCGGGAAAGACCGATTCCGTGAATCGTTCACAGCATTTTATTGGCCAAGTGAGCTTCTTCACCATCACAAAACATGAATAAAACACAGCAGGAAGCGGGCCGCGAACGAAACCACGCGGCAAACTCACGCACACGCACGACGGGGGCAGACGCAACTCCGCCTCAATAAATATCCCAGATCTAAAACGACCGCGATCCCAAAAGGCTGCACTGAAAATCGTTGCCATCTGCTGTGTGCGCGTCTGTATGCGTGTGGGTACATCGAGGACTAGATGAAAAAAATGAAAGTATGAAAAAGTTCACATCGGTCACACGTCCACGCGTCTCTTCAAGTGGGCACGGAGCACTTCTTCTGGCGCTGCAGCTGGGTGAGGGGGTGACTTCGTCCCTGCATTCTCTTTGGCTTGTGGCAGATCAAGGCAGATAGGGTGGATGCCTGCAGGTGCCGAGAACTCGGCGGGGGCTTCCCCGCCGGGCGACACTCCCGCGCCGTCCCCGGCTGCTTCCGTCCGACCTGCTGCTGCTGCTGCTGATTGTGCGTGTAGATGAACCTCTGGGTCTTCGAGTCCAGACTGGACTTCCGTTGCGGCACGGGGGGAACGGCCGCCCCCTGCGGTCCGGGATCCGAGACCGAATGCCCTCTGGCACGCAGGCGGGAGTCGTCTCTCTCGAACAGGCCGATCACAGACTTGATGATGCCGGGCTTCTTCGGAACGTCTCCGGAGTCGGTCTTCCCTTCTAACTCCTGCTTGAGGCGTTTCACTTTCCCGACGCTCGGTTGGGTCGGCTTCTCATTTTCCTTCTTGAGGGACATCACGGAACAAGAGGGTGGGAGAGAGGTAACCGATCCATCCACCACCCAAGATCTCATCCCAGTATCGTCTGGTTCCCGCCAGAAGGAGATGCTCGGATTGGACGCAGCCGTCTTGATGGTGAGGCCTGGTTCAGAATGGTAGGGGTATAGAGCAGGGGTGCTGGCATAATGCATCACATTGCTGTTGTTGCTGTCGCAATCACAGATCGTGTCGGGCCATGAGGAAGGGACAGGAGGGTCGCTCCTGCGTTGTGGCACGAGGGAAACCACGGAATCGCATTCCGACGAGAGAGATTCTCCATCGTACGCGCGGCCGATGCCCGAATCGTCCGATTTGTGCTTGGGGTTTGGACGATGGTCCGCATCAATATCATAAGATGCGAAGGAACCCGTGCGAGAGGGGGGGAAAGGTCGAGTGTCCCAGGAGCCCCACGAGTTCTGCCGTAGCACCACGGCACTGTCCACGGAACCAAAAGAACTCTGTCTCGAGATGGGGATGATAGTCTGATCTTCTTTTCTGTCCAGCAGGGCAACCAGATCGGTTGAGTCTTTCCTCGGGGGAGGTGGATTTTGTGTCAGAACCACATCGGCACGGTACGTCGTGACGACGACCTCTTTGGATGTCTTGCGCAATGTTTGGATCTGCTTGACCTTCTCCTCAAAGTCTTGAGTCTGTCGCCTAACAGTTCCCGGGGTCCACGGGATGGCTTCCTTCGTGTAGTGCAAAACGGCTCCGTCTTCATCCGTCGAAGACTCCGTCGCCCGTTCCCCGATGTTGATGACCGCGAGAGAAGCCGGTCTACGCCTCTGCACCGGGATATCCAGCTGGATGGAGGATGCAATGTCCAGAGCATTCAAGGATCCATGGAGCTCTTCAACGGGGGAGTTCTGCCTGGACCCGCTCTCAAACTGGGTGGCAAGATTCAAGACCAGTCCGGTGCGATCGGGGACGTCTCGCGTGGCCTGCACTTCCCGAGAAGACGTGGACGTCGTCTTGGAGAACTGCGACTCCAGTTCCGAGATGCGATCCTTGACCGACGAAGATCTCATGATCTGTGATTGCTGGGGACCATCACCCAGGAACACCGGGTTGATGCATTCGACAGGTGTAAGCGGGATGTGGAGATTAAGAGCCTTGTTCTGCGAGACACTGTAGGATTGGCCATTGCTGCAAGGGAGAAGGATGTTCACTTTTGAGGAATCCAGGTGGAACTCCATGCTACCTCCCGTGTACGAGCGAGGCCTCTGGCGTCCAACCTCCTGCTTTTCTCCACCTGTGCATTCCATAGAAAATCCAGGATTACATACTGAGTAGCAGGGAGGTTACAAAGAGTAGCAAATCATAAAATGACTCCAGTTCTACCACCAAAATTTTGATAATCCTGCCAAAGAGCACACACTGATAAAATTAGGAAAACAGTGAATTTGGAACAATGAGCTTGTATTGAAGAGAATTCAACCACCATAGATGTCTAAAACCACCATAGATGCCCTGTATGCTGAGACTGATGACAGTTGAAGAAGCCCACATAGAAAGGCAATGGTGAATGATGTACCACACCAACCAATCAGAATGGTTTCACATGCAAGCACGTGATTGCATTGAAAATGGCATGTATGAGGCCCATTGATAAAAATTTCTAGTGTAATTATAGTTAAAATAAAAATTTTAATTTAAAAATTTCCTCACATGAGAAAGCATGAAGTACATACATACTAAAGCACATACTACTAGGGTGGAGGTCAACAGCCATCAACCATCCTGAAGTTCTAACTTTCATGGTTCCACTCCACAAGTATAAACTAAAAAGATGCAGTTCAACTGTTGGCAAGAGATCTCACCAGAAACTTGAGCTTGAATGGCACGCGATTGAGCATCGTCAGGAGACCACGACTTTGGCCTGGTGTAGGTACGACTCAACGTCGTGGTT
This sequence comes from Darwinula stevensoni, assembly GCA_905338385.1. NCBI lineage: Eukaryota > Metazoa > Arthropoda > Ostracoda > Podocopida > Darwinulidae > Darwinula > Darwinula stevensoni. Next base: position 6,506 of record CAJPEV010005916.1, read on the forward strand.
GTCGTCGTTGTACAGAGGAAGTGCATGGATTGAGAAGAGTCCCACACGTCCATGCCCTTGTTCTCTTTGTCCTCGCCGATTTGCCATCCTCCACCATTGCGCCTCTTTTTGGCCCTTCGCTGCCTCCAGGATTCCCGATAAGAAGCCTCCGATCTTTGCTCCTCCGTTCGTTCTCGCTCCAGATTGGCACTCTCCACTTCGGTCTTGATGGACGTCTCTGACTTGCTCCTGAAGAGAATGCTGTTTCGATGCTTGCTTGCATCCAGGATCCCCTACAACACAAATTCCAGAATCAATGAGAAAACCCACCTTTTTTACAATGTAGACCTATGGAATAAGCACTGTAAATGTTATGTTCACACACCTCATACATTTCCAGTTGCTTCATGAACTCATCATTTGGATGCACACAAGATCTTTTCCTTTTCACATGGTCTAAGGCTTGCTGCAGAGACCATTCATAGGCCTTCATGACATAGGCGATCACGACAGAGGCCGACCGGCTCACTCCCATCTTGCAGTGGACCAGCACCCGTTCCCCCGATTCCCTATCGATGGATGATGTGCAAACGTCAACAAAGACTCTTCCAAATCACAACAATAGAGGCACGATCTTCCACAGCGTTCCTACCTCGCCTTGGAGATGTACTTATAGGTCTTATCCCAGTGCTTGAGTAGGTCCGTGGCCTCGTTGTCGTAAACCCGGATGTTGATGTAGGTGAACATGCCGGGGAAGAAGTTGTCGATCTCTCGGGTCACGTTCATGATGCGCTTGATCCCGTTGGAGTGAAGTTCCTCCAGGTTGGACGCATTCCACTCGGAGCCCAGGTAGAGATAGTCGAAGATCCGCGTGGCAGCATCCATCTGCCCCAAGATGGTGATCATCTCCTGGTCGATGAAGGACTTGAACTCCTCCAGATCCATGTTCAGCGTCTCCTCCAGCCGACCCCGGATGTACTTGCTCGTCACCTGCATCAGATGAGAAATTTTTCATCCGTGCATCTGAACGGGCGACGGGTTGAGCCGACAAGAGAAAACACAAACCTCGTCCAGATCCACCGACATCATGATTTCCTTGAGTCGAGCTTTTATCACTTTTTCAGTTCCTTCTCGTTCTCCAGGCCTGTATCATGAGGAAAGAAATTGAAATCAGTGACAAGTTCTAATGATGAATAACTAATACCTAGCACATGACCAAATCCACAACAAAGGTGGACCTCATTCCTCCTTGTGCACCTCATTCAATTGTCTGAATGTCCATCTAAGTGCATAAAAACTTTTATTCAAAGTTTTCAAAGAGCTTCAAGCATCAAGAAGTCACACTGCCCATCGATTGAAGTGGATAATTTATATATTCTCATTTGAAAATAACTCAATGCTTTTTTGTTGTGAAATGAATGACATGAAATTCCTTTCAATGCATTATTTACAATTCTACAGAATGGCAAATTAAGAACATTTCTTACCTTTTAACACATTTTAATAACAGGGAGAAGCATAATTCTTCAAAAACCAAAAATACATAATATCCACTTCAATCGATGCACAGTGTATCAAGAAGACTAAGAAATGCTGTAGTGAACCTGACACCAGTTCAGTTCGGGAAAAATTACATCTAAAACCAAATTGCAGATGAAATTTTAAAAACTAACCCCAGCAGAAAAAAAAACACAGCAAAGAGTGCATGCTCATCTTTCCCAATTATTCTTATCCACCACACCTCCTAATCCCCTCCTCCCCTTTCACTTCTCATGTCTCCATCAATCGAAGGGCTGGCAGCGAAAATAATCCATCTTCAAAAAAAAAAAAAAATTCCCCAGAAGATGATAGTTGGTGTAACCCATTTGCACCTAAGTTCAGATTATTGGGTTTAAATTTGACATTCACGCCCGATATTACCCCCTCATGTTTATTTTTATTTTTATTACATAACACTGCTATTTTCGTTTCAACTTATTCAGTTATATATAAATTTATTTCAGTCGTATATTCTTCTATAATAACCACTCCAAAACTTTCTGAAAATGGATCGAGAACTTTTTCGTTGTTATATTTTTCAAGATTTACGAATTATCGAGAAATTCGATCATCAAACTCATGTCTTAAGCGTAATTTTTTTCAACGCCTCCCAGAGGCAATAAAAATTCACTCTTGCTGTCGCATCGCATGGAAAAGAGAGCAAATTAACAAATAAAACGACACCAGAATGGAGCTTCTACCCCCAGCCAGAGGAAAGTCATAGCTGAAACACCTGCCAGTTCCCGTCCGGGTTATCGCTCGCAACAGGCAACAAAAAAAAAACTACATCCAGAGAACGGTAAAAAAAAATACATAAAATAAATAAATAAATAAAAATGGTTTTTAAAAAATCGCTTCTGCTACATTTTCTCCCCATTCTCATCCGAATCGGCCCTCGATCGCGGTCCCGCCGACAAGCCGGCGGGAGTGTTTCACATACCGTTCTGTCAAACAGTAGGCCATCCCCAATAAACTGCCCCCGAGATCCTCAACTTGTGGGAAATTTTCCGAGATTTTACTCAGGCCCACGAGATACAGTCTTGGGAAAAGGGCGCTGCCATGCTCACATCACTTAGCGTTTGCTACAAAATGAGTCCCGACCGTCCCAATTTTGGGACGCTGGTAAATGACAGGTTAATTGCACACTGTCCATTATTCCTTTCACAAAAGATAGTCGTAGTTTTTTTTTGGGATTCACGCTAGTGCAAAACCGTTCCATACAAACTTCATCAACTTCTCTCGTGATAGACACTTGAAAGTTTACTTCTTCTCTCAATAATAATTCTTTTCCTTCTGCAGATTGATTATTTCTCCTTGCAGCCCCTCAAAAAAAAAAAAAAAACCCTTCGCCCGCGCCACCCATGACTGCACCGAGAGCCCCCCAGCTCCGCTTTACAAATACAACCCAAGAGCGACAAGATAACAAGCACTTCCCCACTATCTGCATTACTTCCATTTCACGCCACGCGGGAAAACCTCCTGCCAACGCAAAACGCAACAGCAACGCGACCACCAGCTCCTCAAACCATTACCGCGATAATAAAAAAAAAACAATAAAAAAAAAACAATAATCAAGGAAATGGGCATGAGACAGCAGCAGGCCTCACTTGCAACGGAGCGAGTCCGGCGAAGGCGGTCTCCTCGACTCCAAGTCGGCCATGGCATTCCACTCGTTGATGCAGCTCTGGTCCGACCCGATGGACTCCGCGTAGTGACTCACCCAGGCATGGGTCGGCCCCCCGACGAAGTGGTTCTTCTCCTGCGCCTGGCGGCACGCCTTGTGCAGGGTCTGCAGCGCCGACCTTCGACACGCACACACAACACAACCGCAACCATCGTCGGCCGTCCATGCGAATGTCGCACCTCTGACCTCCCTCTCTCTCTCTCTCTCGATCTCTGTGCGTGGCACAACCTGCCGTGTCATTCGGCTCCGCACCCTTTTCTTTTAGTTTCCTCTCGGCCACGCAAGACTCCCGAGAACGCAGCACGAAAGAAAATACTTTCGCTTGAAATCTTCGTCGGAATAAATTTGAAAAAAAAATACCAGCAAATCACGGACGAACCCCAGAATCATTTAACAAGGGGAGCAGTCACACAAACGACAGGTGGGAGACGGACATCATCCCAATCATCATCATCGACCGGTGCACCACGTCGCAACAACCAGGAATTAAACGAAAGGGAAAACAATCCCATCGAGTAATTCCTGCGAGCGAAAATGAAAGTCGACGAGTGTCATCGTCTCAAATGACGGGTGTCGAAGAAGGCAAAAATGATATACGGAAAAAAAAAACCTCCCGGCCTCCCCCGGAGGGCGAATTTAAGCAACAGCGAATGTTCATCAATGAGCCTGCCGAATAGCAACGAGACGGCAGCCCCTATAATGTCCATATCCTTTCACCCAATCCCAGTCTCCCATCTGTTATGAAGTCTCGGTCCACCTCATCGCCGATACTTTCCCCCCCCCCCCCCCCCCCCCCCCCCCCCCCCCCCACCTAAAATGGGGTTAGCTCTTCTTCTTTCCACCGTGACACTATGAAACGCATCATGACGACTCCGTTCTCCTTTTTAAGTAGGCAGGTTTCCATTACCGTCTCCGATGGCCCATTCGGTCATCATCGTGGCAGCCCTCCCCCGGGGCCCATCGTGGCAGCCCTCCCCTCGGGGGCCCATCGTGGCAGCCCTCCACAGAAGCGCGCCAAACCGAACGCCCCCGTGCGATACGAAACCCGATCGATCACAGAACGGGCAAGGGCATGGGCAAGGGCAAGGCCATCCCCCGCGATGATCGCCAGAGCAGGTCGGCGATGGGCCATCGGTCCCAAAAGGGCTCAATAAAACTCATCATCTCTGGAGCATATGCAGCCATCCGGCTCAGATGGATTTCGCGGTCTTGCCTGGCGATTCGTTATTCTTCCGTCGTGTTTCGTTTTTCTACGTCCAGATATTACTAGCTTATTTCCTTTAGTTTTTTCCCTCCAAATTATGACGCAATAATTATTCGCTATAATAACTCGAAGCCCTGCAGTCAGCCTTAATGCCACCCGAGTCCGTTTCGAGCCGAAGCCTGCATGTTTTCCTCGAGTGCGACAAGCACCATCGAACAAGGACCCACTCGACTTTATAATGGACTTCGCGAGAGGAACTCGCTTAACGGAGCCGACGCGATTCTCGGAGGAGAGCATTGTGAAATCGAACAATCTGCACGTCGCCCGATATCCCCGATTCCACGCGGCCGAGTTTCGCAAGATTCCTCTTTCTCTCTCTCGCACCGAGGACAACGCAATCCCCGAACGCCAAACGAGAAAACAAAGCCAAAAATAAATAAATAAACCAATCGCTTGAAACTTGAAACGGTCGGCTCCATTCCTCGACCGTTGTTCCCAGTCTCCGGCCACCGAATATCGCGAGCGCGATCAGCGCCCCTCCCCCCCGGGCCATTCATGACTCTACAATTACGCCCGATAGCATCCACCTACAACGCCGCCGCACATTAACAAATGGTCCGGGAGCGATAAGATAAGGAAGCACAGACCCGTCTCCGTCGAGCGTGATAGAGGTGTCCGCGAGGATGGGAAGGACGAGCCCGCAGGAGGTCGAGTCGTTGCAGTCCACCCCGAGTAGCGAGGCCTCCTCGTGCCCCGGCGACGCCGGTCCCGCGCACACCACCACCAGGTACCTCGTCCTCCCCTCGTGGGCGCTCTCGAGCTTGACGGCCATCTTGAGCGTGTCCGCGGGGCGGAGGAGACGGAACATCGCCTGGAGGTGCGCCTGGATGTCCCCGCTCTGGTGTGCATGACCCCGACCCCCGTGCCCCTGACCCTGCACCGCCTTGGCACACATCCGCGCGCAGTGACCCGATCGCGGCACCACCACCCCCGATCCCCGCACCGCGTAATAGCACTCACTCCAGCTGGAAAAAAAATTCACGCACACACGCCGTGACTCGCATCCCCGCACGACGAAGGGCACGGCAAACGGGGTAGGGCTGGACGCGCGCAGCGGGGGCTTCACGCCAACAAGGAACGAAACCCATGCATACCCAAACGCGCATGCAACCACGATGCAGAAAAAAAAAAACCCCGTCCCATTCATTATCTTCGCGCAGACAGGAAATCCTCTCCCAGCGACTAAAGTCCCATCTCGCAAACATGCAATCCTTCCCTGTCCTTTCGCGTCAACCAAGGACACCCCCCCCTCCCCCCTCCTGTCGATAAACGGCAGGGTCTCGCCAACCTTGTTACTTCAGATTAGATGGGAATCGAACAGGATATCCTTCCACATCAACACCGCCTAACAAATCGAATATGAAATCAATTTCGCAACTCCAAGTAAATCACGAGACGCCAGAAATGAACTTTTTTTTTTCCTTTTGACTGAAAAAATTTCGCTTCCGGCGGAAGCAAGCGATGGTTC
>CAJPEV010005917.1:0-12438 GCA_905338385.1 Darwinula stevensoni
TGAAAGAAGTGTTAGCGCACGGCAAGGGCATCGGCGTGACGCTGTTTATTAATTGGTTTGTTAAACCATTCTCGATGGCATTGTTGGCGTGGATATTTATTCGCCATTTATTTGCCGAACTGTTGCCAGTGGCGCAGCTTGATAGTTATGTAGCGGGGCTGATTTTACTTGCCGCAGCACCTTGCACCGCCATGGTGTTTGTTTGGAGTAACCTGTGCGGGGGCGATGCAAAATTTACGCTTTCACAAGTTGCAATTAACGATGCGATTATGTTGGTTGCTTTTGCGCCGATAGTTGCCCTGTTACTGGGGCTATCTAGCATTGTAGTGCCGTGGAACACCTTGTTTATTTCTGTTGTGCTGTTTATTGTAGTGCCTGTGGTTGCAAGCCAATGGCTACGCAAAATGCTACTTGCAAACAGCCCGCTAGCCTTAGAAAACACCCTTAAACGCTTACACCCTATATCGTTAAGCGCCTTGTTAGCAACACTGGTGTTATTGTTTGGTTTTCAAGGCCAGCAAATTTTAGATCAACCCTTGATTATTGGTTTACTGGCTGTGCCGATTATTATTCAAACCTATTTTAACTCTATGCTGGCATACTGGCTGAATAAAAAATTTAAAGTGGCGCATTGTGTGGCTGGGCCTTCAGCTTTGATTGGCGCTTCTAACTTTTTTGAACTGGCGGTGGCTACTGCAATCGCCTTATTTGGCTTTAACTCAGGTGCAGCTTTGGCGACGGTGGTGGGCGTGTTGATTGAGGTGCCAGTCATGCTCTCAGTGGTGGCCATTGTGAACAAAAGCCGCACTATACTTTTTTGTTCCCGGCATAGCAATATCCATTCTCGGAGTGATTGTTACGTTAATCGCAGGTGAAACAGCCCTAGGGTTGTTGTACATTGCATACTATGCAGCGATTTTTATTGTGCCAGCCATGATAGCCAATGCGGTTTATTACAAACACTGCAAAAACAAATCTGCAGAAATCGTAGCAAAAAAATTAACTGTTGAAAGAACGCTAGCAGAAACCACTAGCGCGGGTGGCACAAGCAATATCGGTATCATTATTGCGTTAATTTTTGGCGGTATAGCCATAATAGGCATCTTGGCTGCCATTGCCATACCCGCCTACCAAGATTACACCATCAAAGCGAAACTTATGCAAACTTACACAATTGAACAAGAAGTCGCTAACCTTGTAGATAACTATTACAACCAACACCAAGCGTTACCAACTAGCTTAGCAGAAGCTGGTTATACAACGCCTTTACCACCATATATTCAATCACTTACCATCAATCAAGAAGATGGCACAATAGTTGCAAATTTGTCTGGCGCGATAATTAATGGCAAAACATTAGTATTAGCGCCTACCAAAGGCGAAAATAATATAATCTATTGGCATTGTCGCAGCGGTGGGAATTACGGCGAGGAAATAAAGGATAACTACCTGCCAGCTAAGTGTAAGCAACAAAAATAGCTTATTGCGCGCAAAAAAATCATGCGCTACGATATTTTTTGCAAAATCGTTGATAACTATGGTGACATAGGAGTTTGCTGGCGTCTAGCAAAACAATTAGCAAATGAACACGGCTTGCAAGTTCGCTTATTTGTTGACGATTTCACTGTGGCCGCCAAAATAATCCCTCGTTTAAACGTAAATGATGTACATCAACAGATTGATAATATAGAAATATTATCCATAGAAAATAAAAACATTGACCCTGCACAAGTAGTCATAGAAACCTTCAGTTGTTGTTTGCCAGAGACTTATTTGCTTCAGATGATACAAGAAAAATCACAATGGATTAACCTTGATTACTTATCTGCGGAAGATTGGGTAAGCGATTTTCACGCGAAACCATCGCCCCACCCTACGCTACCGCTCACCAAGCATTTCTTTTTTCCGGGCTTTACCAAACAAACTGGCGGTTTAATTCGTGAGCAAAACCTATTGGCCGAGCGAGATACTTTTCAAGATTCAGACACTCAACAAGCTGAATTTTGGCAAAAATTAGGCGTTTTTCCGAATGAACAAGCCCTGAAAATTTCGCTTTTTTGTTATGCACAGGCCGATTTGGCAGGCTTGTTTTCAGCAATTAAAGCGCAAAACAAGCCCATCCAATTATTGGTGCCTGATAATCCCTTAATTGCTGATTTTATTGCCAGCAATATTCACATTGCTAAAAGCATTCAGGTTTGTACACTGCCGTTTTTATCGCAAACTGATTATGATCAGCTTTTGTGGGCGTGCGACCTTAATTTTGTGCGCGGTGAAGATAGTTGGATACGCGCTATTTGGGCGGCAAAACCGTTCATTTGGCAGCCCTATTATCAAACAGAAAACACGCACTTAGTGAAGCTAGAAGCCTTTATTAATTTGCACTATAAAACCTACGAGCAAAAGCAAATGGTCTGGAAGGCTCATATAGACTGGCTTGCAGGTCAGGGGTTTGGAAGTGTATGCCAAAACTACTTAAAAAACCTTAAAAATGCGGCGATTTTTTCACGGCAAAAATCTGCCGAACTCGCCAGCCAAACTGACCTTGCGAGCAACTTGATTGCTTTTGCAAATAGCAAAACTACAGTATAATGCGCGGTTTAATTTTTAACCCAATTTTTACTAGATAATTGATTAAGGCAATCTCATGAAAACAGCTCAAGAACTCCGCGCAGGCAACGTGATTATGGTGGGTGACCAGCCATTAGTCGTGGTTAAAGCCGAATACAATAAATCTGGCCGCAGCACGGCAGTGGTGAAAATGAAGTTTAAAAACTTGCTAACTGAAGCACCAAGCGAAACCATTTACGGCGCTGGCGATAAATTTGATGTAATTGTGCTTGAGAAAAAAGAGGCTACATATTCATACTTTGCTGATCCAACCTATGTATTTATGGATGCTGAATATAACCAATATGATGTTGACGCTGAGTTTATGGAAGATGCCTTACCATATTTAGAAGACGGCATGGCTGTTGACATCCGCTTTTATAATGAAAAAGCCATTTCTGTAGAGTTGCCAACCACCGTTGTGCGTGAAATCACTTACACTGAGCCAGCCGTAAAAGGTGACACTTCAGGCAAAGTAATGAAGCCAGCCAAAATTGCTTCTGGTTTTGAATTACCAGTACCATTATTTTGCGCTCAAGGCGACAAAATTGAGATTGACACACGCACTGGTGAATATCGCAACCGTATTTTGAAATAACGTTGTAAATACACCAAAAATGTAACGAGTTGTAAAAAAATGGGCGCGATAAGCGCCCTTTTTTATGTTCATATTCACCCGTCCGGGCTATTATAGTGTCAGTTTTAGCTAATTGTGGGTGGAATTACGATAATGAACGACAAACAACTGGTTGCTTTACACGCTGCAAAGCTTGTTAAAAATGGCATGTTAGTGGGTCTTGGTACGGGCTCAACGGCCAATTATTTTATTGACGAACTCGCCCGCCGCCAGCGTGAAGAAAATTTAAAACTCACTACGGTTGCCAGCTCCACCATCAGCGCACAGCGCGCGCAATCGCTCAATTTACCCATTGTTGCACTTGAACATATCAGCCAAATTGATTTGTATGTGGATGGTGCGGACGAAATTACTCCAGATTTAACTTTGCTAAAAGGCCGTGGCAGCGATTTGGTGAAAGAAAAACTGCTCGCCAAAGCTGCCAAACAGTTTATTGCAGTGGCTGATGAAAGCAAGCTAGTGAGCCGCATCGGACAAAATTTTGTCATCCCCATTGAAGTGATTCCATTTGCTTGGCAACTTGCCAAGAAAAACATTGAAGATATTGGTGGAGTGGGCGATTTACGCCCTAATGCGGCAAAAGATGGTTTTTGGGTCACCTCGCACGGCAGCTATGTGCTAGACATGAAATTTGATGAAGATTTTACTGCCGAAGTGTTGAATGAAGTTATCAATAACACGCCTGGCGTGGTAGAGCACGGCATCTTTTTTGGGCTCACCAATGCCGTTTTTATTGCCGCAAATGGCAAAGTGACGGAACGCTGGGCTTAATTGTAGCTCCTTTATATCATGTTTCGCCACTTAAAAAAATGGGGAATTTTGATGATGGTAACCATCATCTTAGCGGCTTGTTCAGCACAAAACAAGCAAATCCCCACTAGCGAAATCTCGCCAGAGCCTGAAATTTCTATCCCCGAAATCGCCAGTGACGAAATCGTATTTGTAACCCACATTAGCCATGCTTCGTATTATTTAAATGGCAATAATGCGTGGTCTGGCATTGATTATGATTTGGCACAATTATTTGTTAAGCAATTTGCCCCTGAGTATAAAATTCGCTTTATTGTTGCGCCACAATTAAACGAAGTAATTCCAACTTTACTTAAAAATCAAGCACATATTGCCACTGGGCTTAGCATTACCGAATTGCGCAAAGAGTTAGTACAATTTGCAAGCCCATTTTACCAAACACAGCAGCAACTGGTTTATAACAGTGAACAAGCCAAGACGTTTAAGCAAAAAAATTCAGCCTACCAATTAGCCAACTTTATCCAAGATAAGAGTTTAAGTGTGGCGGTGGGGTCTAGCGCAGAAGAGCGCTTACAAAAAATTCAACAATCACAGCCGCAGTTACAGTGGCAAAGTAGTCCATCTGCCAATGCTGACCTGCTACTAGAAAAAGTGGCGCTGGGTAGGCTAGATTTAACAGTGGCCAATAGCCATCTGGTAGAAATTATGCAAAATTTTCACCCGCAACTTGCAGTGGCAACATCCTTAGGCGAACCTGAAAAAATGGCTTGGGCACTGTCAAAAAATGCAGATGCAAAACTCATAGAAAAAGTGAACAAGTTCTTCAAAAAAATCCGCAATGATGGCACCTTAAACAACCTGATTGACCGCCATTATGGTCATGCTAATCGTCTTAGCACTGAAGATGTGCATGTATTTTTAGAGCGAACAGACACTTTGTTGCCAGAGTACGCGTCATTATTTAAAGCCGCGCAAGCTGAAACCCGCCTAGATTGGCGTTTGCTTGCGGCATTAAGTTACCGTGAATCACATTGGGATACCCATAACACTTCGCCCACTGGGGTGCGTGGACTGATGATGTTGACAGATAACACTGCAAAAATGATGGGCGTTAAAAATCGCTTAGATCCAGCGCAAAGTGTGCCCGCAGGCGCAAAATATATCGTTAAAATGATTGATTTAATACCCGAAAATGTACCTGAGCCAGACCGCACTTATATGGCGCTGGCTGCTTACAACATTGGCTACGCGCATTTACAAGATGCACGGGCACTGGCCAAACGCTTAAACCTTAACCCAGATAATTGGGCGGATGTTAAAAAAGCGCTGCTTAAATTAAACGACCCAGCTTATTACAGCACCACTAAATATGGCTATGCCAGCGGCGGCGCGCCCGTGGTTTTTGTTGAAACGGTGCGCAGTTATCAGCGTATATTAGAGCGTATTCAGCCAAGTTTTGAGGTGGGCGATTACACCAAAATGGCTCAAATTGACACAGAATTTAAATAAATAAAGACAGCAAAAATCGCCAGAGAGATTTTTATGCCTCTGCAAGCCGCATGGATATTGGCTTACAGAGGTGCTGTTAGGAAGACTGCTATTTGGGCTCGATTTTTTCAAGATTATTCATGTATGGGCGCAGCACTTTTGGCACGGTGACGCTACCATCCGCATTTTGATAATTCTCAAGCACAGCCACTAAAGTACGCCCCACTGCCAAGCCTGAACCATTCAATGTATGCACAAGTTCTGGTTTGCCTTGCTCGTTTCTAAAACGTGCTTGCAAACGGCGCGCTTGAAATGCCTCACAATTGCTCACTGATGAAATTTCACGATAAGTGTTTTGCGCTGGCAGCCACACTTCTAAGTCATAGGTTTTAGCTGCGCCAAAACCCATATCACCCGTGCAAAGTGAAACGACGCGATAAGGCAACTCTAAGGCTTTGAGGATATTTTCCGCATGCCCGACCATTTCTTCCAACGCTTCATAACTTTTGTTGGGGTGTACAATTTGTACCATTTCCACTTTATCAAACTGGTGCTGGCGTATCATGCCTTTGGTATCGCGCCCGTAACTGCCCGCCTCGCTTCTAAAGCATGGCGTATGCGCGGTCAACTTAATCGGCAGAGTTTCTAACGGCACAATTTCATCGCGCACGGTGTTGGTGAGGGTTACTTCTGAGGTGGGGATTAGATATAACTTTCTTGGAGAAATTAATAACTCTCCAGATTTCTCCTTTTGTACAATTATACCAAATGATCTACTCCATTCTGCATCCATATTTTCTGGGACTTTAATATTTGCATGAATGCCAAATAAATCCTCTTCAAACTTTGGTAGCTGACCTGTGCCAATAAGTGTCTCAGCATTCACCAAATATGGCGTGTAGCATTCCTCGTAGCCATGCTTCTCAGTTTGCGTATCCAACATAAACTGCGCCAAAGCACGGTGCATTTTTGCAATTTGGCCGCGCATCAAGGTAAAGCGTGCACCTGAAAGCTTAGCGCCAGTATCAAAATCTAAACCGAGTGGCGTGCCAACATCAGTATGGTCTTTAATCTCAAAGTCAAAATTGCGTGGCGTGCCCACTTTGCGCACTTCTACATTTTGCGTTTCATCTTTGCCTGATGGCACGCTGACGTGAGGCAAATTGGGCACGTTCAGCAACAAGTTTTGTAATTCTGTTTGTAGCTCACTCAAGCGCGCTTCATCGGTTTTTAGCTGGTCACCCAAGCCCGCGACTTCTGCCATAATTGCGCTCACATCTTCGCCTTTGGCTTTTGCCATACCGATTTGTTTTGAGGCATTATTGCGTTTAGCCTGTAAATCTTGCGTGCGTGTTTGCACGGTTTTGCGTTCGACTTCTAATGCGCTAAATTTAGCGACGGGGAAATCAAATCCACGCGCTTTTAACTGGCTTACAACGCCATCTAAATCTTTTCTTAACTCTTGAATATCTAACATATTATTTCTTTGCTTTGCTGTTTAAATGTTGTTGGTCTAGCGTTTTTAAGTGCTGCAATTTTTCCGTAATTTTACCTTCTAAGCCGCGCGGTGTGGGCATATAAAATTGCGGCACGGCATTTTTATCATGCAACTCATCGGGGAAATAATGCACTCCGGCCGCATAAGCTTCTGGCTCATTGTGCGCATAGCGGTATTCTTTGCCGTAATCTAGCGCTTTCATCAGCTTGGTCGGCGCATTTCTTAAATGCAAGGGTACGGGGCGAGATTTGTCTTGCGCCACAAACGCCTTGGCTTGATTATAAGCCATGTAAGAAGCATTGCTTTTAGGCGCAACGGCTAAATAAATCACCGCATTGCTCAATGCCAACTCGCCCTCAGGTGAGCCTAAACGCTCGTAAATTTGGCAGGCCTCTAAGCAAACGCCTTGCGCGCGCGGGTCGGCCAAGCCTATGTCTTCAATGGCCATGCGCACAATGCGACGGCCTAAATACAGCGGATCTGCGCCACCATCAATCATGCGTAAAAACCAATACAAAGCCGCATCTGGGTTAGAGCCCCGCACTGATTTATGCAGCGCAGAAATTTGATCATAAAACGCTTCGCCCCCTTTATCAAAACGGCGTAGCTTTTCAGCCATCGTGGTTTGCAAAAAGGCTTCGTCTATGTGCGTAATGCCTGCACTAGTAGCGGTGTTAAATAAACTTTCAGCAAAGTTAAGTAAGCGTCTTGCATCGCCATCTGCATAGGCCAACACTTGCTCGCGCACGGTATCATCAATGGTAATATTCGGCGCAACCAAAGCGTTAGCACGTTCTAAAAGTTGGTTAAGTTCGGGCTCTTTTAAGGCTTGCAGCACAAATACTTGCGCACGGCTGAGCAATGCACTGTTGACTTCAAACGATGGATTTTCAGTGGTCGCGCCAATAAACGTAATGAGGCCACTTTCAACAAAGGGCAAAAATGCATCTTGCTGGCCTTTATTAAAACGGTGCACTTCATCAACAAACAAAATGGTTTTGCGCCCATGTTGCTGCAAGATGAGCTCGGCGCGTTCTACCGCTTCACGAATATCTTTAATGCCAGATAGCACCGCAGAAATCGGGATAAATTCAGCATCGGCGGTATTAGCTATAAGCCTTGCCAAGGTGGTTTTACCCACGCCCGGTGGCCCCCACAAAATCATAGAAGGTAATTTACCTGATTGAAAAGCTAAGCGCAGCGGTTTGTTGGGGCCGAGCAAATGCATTTGACCAACTACCTCATCAAGCGATTTTGGGCGCAGCTGCTCCGCTAGCGGGGCAACTGGTGAGTTGGCTTGAAATAAGTTATTCAAAATATTTATTTTGTCGACTTATTCGCCGACGACGTCAACGCCTTTTGGTGGCGTAAATTGAAAAGCAGCATTTTTAAGCGTTGGGTTGCGCTCAACCACATTAAAACTAATGTAAGTGATATGGTTAAAGCTATCGTGTAGTTCCATTTTTTGCAGTTGGTTTTGTTTAAAGCCTAAAAAAACCGTGTCAAAACCGCTGTCTTTTTCTTTCGGTAGCACTTTTACCCATGCCAAATCATCTGTGCGCGTTTCATTGCTCAAGGTAAAATTTTCTTCTACCGCACTTCCGCCAGCCAACAATGAAGCTGGGCTTGCACCAAATGTTTTACCAAATGCCCGTACGGTCACTTGCTGTAAATCAACATCATATAAAAAAACCTGTTTACCATCGCTGACAATTTGTTGTTCGTACGGTTTTTTGTATTCCCAGCGGAACTTATTTGGGCGTTGCAATTGCATCGTGCCTTGCACTTCTTGCATTTTACGGCCTTGGGCATCGTTCACCACTTGGCTAAATTGCGCGCGCATGGCGTTGGTTTTGCTATAAAAATCGCGCAAACTTGAAACACCATCGGCCAATGCCGCTTGGCTAAAAATTGCTAACGCTATTAATAAATATTTTTTCATTTTATCCTTCATTACTCTTCTGAAGCACCGCTTTTTACCAGCACTTCACGGTTACCATTGCTTTGCATGGCTGATACCAAGCCAGCACGCTCCATGTCTTCTATCAAGCGTGCGGCGCGGTTGTAGCCGATACGCAATTGTCGCTGCACGGCAGAAATACTCGCACGGCGCGTTTTAAGCACAATGGCTACCGCTTCGTCGTATAGCGGGTCAGCTTCAGCGCCGCTAGCAGCACTAAGGCCGCCTGCAAAATCGCCACCACCCTCTTCTGCCTCGTTGCTTAAGATACCCTCAATATAATTTGGTTCACCTTGCGCTTTTAAGTAATCTACTACTTTGTGTACTTCACGGTCTGAAACAAACGCACCGTGAATGCGCAATGGATAACCCGTACCCGGCAGAGATTTGCCCCGAGCTTTTCTATCATCATCACCCAAAACCAGCCAGTAAATAGGCTAAAGCCGACCATAAATAAGCCAATGAGCAACATGGTGGAGCCGACAAACCCCAGCATTGCGCGCAAGCCAGCATCTACAGCCGAACCTATCATACCGCCAGCTTTATCTGGCAGTTGAGCGGGCAAACTCACCAAATGCCCTGACTCTAGCGCGCTAGATGCCACTAGCAATATGGCAAAACCGATAAAATTAAAGA
This sequence comes from Darwinula stevensoni, assembly GCA_905338385.1. NCBI lineage: Eukaryota > Metazoa > Arthropoda > Ostracoda > Podocopida > Darwinulidae > Darwinula > Darwinula stevensoni. The sequence goes on from CAJPEV010005917.1 coordinate 9,580, forward strand.
GCAAAAAAGGTTTTTCATGCTGATTTACGGTATCTAATTTCAGATACACCAGCCACATGGCATAAAACGCTAATATTGCCCACCACCATGCAGAAAAGCCAAATAAATACAACAACATATCAGACATCCAAGCACCAAAACTTCCGCCGCTGTTGTGGATAATTGCTTCATCTGCCGCTTGGTGCGACCATGATGGATCTTCAGGATGATAGGTGAACAAAATCACCGTAATAAAAAGCCCTGCCAGCACCAACACTAGCCACCAAGCTTCTTTAATGAGCGATTTGCCAATCATTTGAGATTGTGTGATTTCAGGCGTTATTCGCGCATTTTTAGGGGTCGATTTTTTAAAAATCAAGATAGTAAAACCTTACTTATTTAACCAAAGTGAAATTATAACAGTATCAAACTGGCTGAGTAATCTATCCGCTCAGTTGTACCATAATGTTTACCGTTTAATAAGAACTTTATTCTGCTTTTTGTTAGCTAACTTTAGCAAGTTAAAGTGCATACTAAACATCAAAAAATTGTGCCATTTTATGCCCGAGGATTTTTTATGCCTCTGCAAGCCTCATGGAGACTGGCTTACAGAGGTGCACTCATGATTTGCACCTAAATACGCGCTTAAAAACCACTTTTTTACATCATTTTAAACTAGGTTAAAAAATTGCACTTTGCTAGCTTATTTATGATATATAAAACTTATCAAAACTATATAAACAATCAATTATTCATGGTCAATGAATTAAGCTAGAATGAACCTGTCAACTATATGATTGACACTCAAAAGGAGAACATCATGGACATAGGCATTAACAAAAAAGACCGACAATTAGTGGCTGAGGGCTTGTCTCATTTACTGGCAGACAGCTATACGCTTTATCTTAAAACGCACTACTTTCACTGGAACGTGACTGGCCCAATGTTTAACACCTTGCATTTAATGTTTGAGGCGCAATATAACGAGCTTGCACTGGCGGTGGATTTAATTGCAGAACGCATACGCGCGCTTGATTTTTACGCGCCTGGCACTTATAGCGACTTTGCTAAACTGACTAGCATTAAAGAAAGTGAAAGCGTACCCAAAGCTAACGACATGATTGCAGAATTAGTAGCTGGACATGAGGCAGTTTGCCGCACCGCAAGAAAAGTTTTTCCTACAGTTGAAAAGGCCGCTGATGAAGCTACGGCAGATTTTCTCACACAACGTTTGCAATTACATGAAAAAACAGCATGGATGTTGCGCAGTTTGTTGGAAAAGTAATCTGCAAAAAGCCCGAATGAAATATAATGTCGCTCATTAATTTTTAAAACTGAATTGGATAATTAAATGGCAACAAAACATGTGAAATTGCTTATTTTAGGCTCAGGCCCTGCAGGCTACTCGGCAGCGGTTTATGCAGCCAGAGCCAACTTAAACCCTGTGCTCATTACCGGCATTGCGCAAGGCGGCCAATTGATGACCACCACAGAAGTGGATAACTGGCCTGCGGATGCCAACGGCGTGCAAGGCCCAGAGCTGATGGCGCGCTTTCAAAAACATGCTGAGCGTTTTAACACAGAAATGATTTTTGACCATATTCACACCTCGCATTTAAAAGAAAAACCGATTCGCCTTGTGGGTGATAGCGGAGAATACACTTGCGATGCACTGATTATTGCCACGGGCGCATCGGCTAAATATTTAGGCTTGCCAAGTGAAGAAAAATTTAATGGAAAAGGTGTTTCAGCCTGTGCCACTTGCGATGGTTTTTTCTATCGTAACCAAGAAGTTGCAGTGATTGGTGGCGGCAATACGGCGGTGGAAGAAGCACTTTACTTAGCCAATATCGCCAGCAAAGTGACGCTGGTACACCGCCGCGATAAATTTAAAGCCGAAGCGATCTTGGTGGATAAACTCATGGCGCGTGTGGCTGAGGGCAAAATTGTGCTTGAAACGCACCAAACACTTGATGAAGTATTGGGCGATGATTCTGGCGTCACTGGCATGCGCCTCACAAATGTTAACGATGGCAGCACCAAAGAAATTAAACTGATGGGCGTATTTATTGCGATTGGTCATTCGCCCAACACACAGATTTTTGCAGGCCAACTAGACATGGAAGGCGGTTATATCATTACGCAAATGGGTCGTGCGGGTAACGCCACGGCCACTAGCGTGCCAGGCGTATTTGCGGCAGGCGATGTGCAAGACCACATATACCGCCAAGCCATCACCAGCGCAGGTACAGGCTGCATGGCAGCGCTTGATGCTGAGCGCTATTTAGATAAATAACGATGTAGTAGGAGCGGCTTATAGCCGCTCCTACAAAAAACGGTGCTAAATCGTGACAAAACCTACTGACGAAAACGAAAAAAATCTGTTTTCTGAAGCAGTGAAAGACGCTCGCCCTTTGCCCGCAAGCAATCGTGCAACGCATCCCCACAAAAAACCCAAGCCGATTCCCAAGCAATTTATCCGCGATGAGCAACAAGCTCTACGCGACTCTTTAAGCGATAGTTACATTCCCGCCCACGAGTTAGAAACGGGCGAAGAATTGCTGTATTTGCGTGATGGACATTCGCCCGATATTTTACGCAAATTGCGCCACGCAAGTTTGAGTGATTTGGGCTTATAAATAGATTATTTTTAGTGATAATTTTGCACAACATCATTGCACATGCTCTGCAAGCCTTATTCTATGAGGCTGCCAGAGGTGTAAAAATCTCTCGGGCGATTTGGCACACACGTTTTTTTGCAGGCCAACTAGACATGGAAGGCGGTTATATCATTACGCAAATGGGTCGTGCGGGTAACGCCACGGCCACTAGCGTGCCAGGCGTATTTGCGGCAGGCGATCTGCAAGACCACATATACCG